>WOVY01010941.1:0-55496 GCA_013436015.1 Rhipicephalus annulatus | reverse complement strand
ATTTTTCGAGCCATCACGCCTCTTTCTAAGTCGGAAACCACTTTGCTCCCTATTCAGCCCTCTCAATTTCTAATGGGAGCCAGTGCTCTCTGCCTTACCAATCCCTTTCCGCATACCATCAAATGTTAAAGGCGAGTCTCTTGGATGCGTACAGCCCATTGATAACGGACAAATTTTTACGTGCCGCAAGAATCATCCCAAGTGACCTCGCCGCCGTCAGTGCTCTTAAACACTCTCATCTACAGGCTTCAAAAGTGTTCGATTCGGCGATCGCAGACGGACTGTCACAATCTGAACGATCTGAACTCCTCCAACTGCTGTACCAGTACCGCGAATCTTTCGATGTTGTTCAACCTTCACTTGGCCGCACTTTACCACTCTACATTACATCGATACCGGCTCCCATGCGCCACTACGACAGCGACCATATCGTGTTTCTGTGACGGAACGCCAAGTTATTACCGAACAGGTTGAACGATATGCTGCAACGTGGCGTCATTCAACCTTCCAAAGTCCATGGGCCTCCACCTGTAGTGCTCGTTAAAAAAAGGATGGTTCCGTTCGCTTCTGCGTGGATTACCGGGCGCCTAAATAAGATCACTAGAAGAGACGTGTATCCTTACCCAGGATTGACGATGCCTTGATACTTTACCAGGTGCCGAGTTTTTTCATCATTAGATTTGCGCTCAGGGTATTGGCAGGTCCCTTGCCGATGCCGATCGACCAAAAACAGCCTTCGTGACACCGGACGGTCTGTATGAGTTTAATGTCATGCCCTTCGGCCTCTGCAATGCGCCTGCCACCTTCGAGCGTATGATGGACTCGGTCTTCGGGGTTTGAAATGGCCAATATGTCTCTGCTATCTCGACGATTATAGTCGTCTTTGCGCCAGACTTTAGAGCACATCTCGAGCGCCTCAAACACGTTCTTCACGTGCCTGAAGAATGTCAGCTCCAACTCAACCTCAAGAAGTGTCACTTGCTGCTCGCCAACTTACGATTCTCGGGCACGTCGTATCAAAGGACGGTATACTTCCAGACCCGGCTAAGTTACGTGCTGTCGCCGACTTCCCAAACCAACGACTAGGAAGCAGTTACGGAGCTTCGTGGGGTTATGCTCCTACTTTCGCCGGTTCGTGCGCAACTTCGCCTCTATCAGTGGCCTTTGACCGAACTTATAGGCAGCACCACTGATATTTCGGCATGGTCTTCTGAGTGTGACCAAGCCTTCTGTACCCTTCGTCGTCTCCTCACTTCGCCACCAATAGCGTCACTACGATCCTACGCAGCACTGAGGTCCACACCGACGCCAGTGGTGTCGGCCTCGGTGCGGTTCTCGCGCAACGCAAGCCTGGATTCGCCGAGTATGTCGTCGCCTACGCCAGCAGAACTCTTACCAAGGCTGAATCAAACTACAGCGTCACCGAGAAGGAATGCTTGGCGATCGTTGGGCGCTTGTCAAGTTCCGCCCATACTTATGGCCGTGCTTTTGATGTAGTTAACGGACCACGCATTATGCTGGTTATCGTCGCTTAAGGACCCATCAGGTCGTCTTGCCGTTGGGCTCTTCGCTTCAAGAATGGACATTCGCGTGGTATATCGTTCGGCCACAGCATGCCGATGCTGATGCACTGTCACGATCTCCCTATCCCCGGACATCGCATCTGTTTCTCGGACAACACGTTGTCAGCGTTGACGGGACACCATCTCTTCTGCACAACGCAAGACCCATGGATCGCTTCGCTTCTTGACGCGTTATCCGAGGCACCGACACTTCCAACCACTCGAACCCTGCCGCCAGGCTCCGCACTTCAGTATTCGGGATGGCCTTTTGTACCGGCGCAACTATTCAGCAGATGGTAGGGAAATGGCTACTAGTCATTCCCGAACGTGCGCTCTAACCATCTGCGCGTCGTCTCATTCTGACCGCAATGTGCTCACGCCGGTGTTTTCAAGACCACGAGCGCTTACGAAAAAGGTATTACTGGCGCGGAATGTTACCTTCGTCCGCCAGTTCATTCGCGGCTGCCACAAGTGTCAGCGGCGGAAAAGCCCGCCACATCTGCAACAGGTTCATTGCAGCCACTTCCATGCCCAGACCGCCCATTCGACCGTGTAGGAATTGATCTTTACGGACCACTCCCCTTAACAACGGCAGGCAACCGATGGGCTATCGTGGCAGTGGATCATCTAACACGGTACGCTGAAACTGCTGCTCTCCCCACAGCTGCAGCACAAGACGTCGCAACTTCATACTCAATCGTTTTGTGCTTCGTCATGGTCCTCCTCGAGAACTCCTCAGTGACCGAGGGCGTGTTTTCCTCTCCGATGTAATACAAACACTTCTTCAACAGTGTCATATGGTTCACCGGAAGAGTACAGCCTACCACCCACAGACGAACGGCTGACTGAGCGGTTTTTAATCTACTCGGGGGGACATGCTCGCTACGCGTTGTCGCTTCTGATCAAACAAACTGGGACTCGTTCTCCCATTTGTGAATACGCGTATAACACCGCTACGCAAGTCACTACAGGGTTTTCCCCATTGTTTCTCCTGTACGGTCGCGAACCATCACACACCATCGACACTTTACTCCCATACTCGCCAGATCCCTCCGAATACAAGCCTGTCTCGGAAGCCGCTCGTTACGCAGAAGAGTGCCGCAAGCTAGCCAAGCGGCTTACTACATCCGACCAACAGCGCCAGAAGGAGATCCGTGACGACGACCATCGTTCTGCAACCAACGTTCGTTCCTGGAGCACTTGTATGGCTTCATGTACCGCCCTGCGCCCTGGTGTATCACCCAGCTACTCTCCAATTATCATGGTCCCTACCGCGTGGTCGAGCGCACTTCACCCGTGAAACTACGCCATTGAACCTCACGCCACGAGCGACCGTCGTCGGCGGGGCGTGATATCGTTCAAGTAAACCGTCTGAAGCCGTACTTTGACCCGCTTGTCCCCACATGGTAGATCGCCCCAGGATGGCTTCAACTTTTTCGCCGGGGGTAATTGTAGTGAAGAAGAAAGACGTTGAACCATCAGGTGAGCTATCATCAGCACAAGAAGAAGGCACGAGATCGGCGATCAAGCACCGTCATCTGGGTTCGCCTGCGTTCCTTTCAGAGCTACCACCCGCTTGCTCAGTCCTTCAATAACCCCCTTTACAAGAAGAACAAATAGGTAGAAAAATACTAAAGAAAGAGAAGTCGGTGAGACTTGTGGTGCTGTCTATATCCATGACTGTCACAGAAAATTTTAAATAGGCTGAAGGCATGTTGTTCCTCATATTATTAAACTAAAAGGCATCTCTAATGTTAGCAAGAGTAGTTTGCCATTGAAAAAGCGTTAGTCTGTAAATTAATCGCGTAAATAAGTACGACGTAGCTCTGTCTGCGTTGTTTACCACATTCCTCTATTTGAAGGGAAATGTATATTGCGTAGATAGAACACAACCACATATGCCAGCTTTTGACAGCGCATAGCAACTAGGTCGCGCCCTGCGCACCGTGCAGATGCTCTCCACAATGATATAGCACCAAGGTTATCGGCACAATAAAATTTACGAAAAACCGCCACTCATCCCGAAATCAATGATGATGGATCATTCGGTGCTACCCTGAATCACCCATGATGGTGCCCACTCACGCATGTAAAAAAGTAAAGAAGTGGTGAACAAACATATACAAGGTTTGGAACAGACCAGTGGATACGCTAGAGCGACCTAGAGTGGGACACGAAAGAGATTCTTGGGCACTGGACGAGCTCTTCAGCTTATAAAGCATTTATGGGTCACAAATTATATGTCGTGTAGAGTTATGTATTTCATTTGCCTTCATTATTGCTGCTTTGTATTCCGTGGAATGTGGAGCGAATCGTTCTTTTATCAATCTAGCCCTAATTTGTCAAAGGCGAAGTCCATGTCCGTTCTCCTGATGGGGATGGTTGTTTCCAGTCTATGAAATGCACCCTAGAGCGTATCTAGACGTCATATACTGCACTAGTCAGTCGGCAGTGCCGTTGAGCCACCGCTTCCCACGCCTTACGTTCTTTTTCATTGCGCCTTACGTTCATTTCATTATTAGCAGACAGAGAATGTTCTATTGTAGTCATGATCATCGTGTACTTTGCATATGCTCACGCGCTAATTCTTCATCGTGATCAGTGTCACCGTCATCATCATGGCATATAGTGGGTAACTTGCATGCGGTGACGGACATACGGTAGGTGTATAGGGAACGCCGACAATGGACAAACGTAGACCTTAAGGTGATTCAACCCTAATGTGCTAGCCATCTCGACCTGCGAACGTGAATACCCAATGAAGTTGTGCTTGTGAGAAAAGTCTAGCGCAGTTTTATAGACGATAGTCTTTCTCGGGGACCTTCGACGCAAAAATTTTGGTCGGTCTGTCTGTCTATCTGTACATTTGTCTGTTTATCCGCCTTCAACGCTACGCTAAACTGCACCAAAGTGCCCTAAAAATATTCCAAATGGCTGACCCCATCCGCAGCACCCACCAATATTGCTCAAGGTTCAGCGTTCATACTTGTGCAATTTTCAATTAAAAAAACATATTATTGCGCACATCTGAGGCACTATAACAACACGTCAATATTATATGGGTGTATTTTTTACTAGAACATACATACGCAATTATTTATAAGGGCCGTATCGTTTATCACGCTGCGCTTACAAACGCAACGCTTGCTCGAAAGGCAAGTGTTTCCGAGTGTTTCGACGCTTTGCTTGGGTAGTGGCACATATACCGGTCGCTTTGCGTTCTACACCTAATCACTTCAGAGACGGGCGCGCACGCCACGCGCTCGGTTTTCCTGGATGACTGCCATATCGTGCTCATGTATTCGTGTGACGTGACTTGATGCACTCGTTCGCCTCCACTGCACGCTCAAAGCACTCTAACGCAGGGTCTCCAGAATACCATTCACCAATTTTATTGCTAAGAACATCAAATAAATGTTTTGTTCACTCTCTCCAGACGCAAGACGTCTTTCGATGACATTTCCAGTGCATTATGCAGATACGGGGCCAATTTTTTCTCTTCTTTTCGACTGTAGATTCATGCTCGTGGAAGTTGCTTCTGTGAGCTAGTGATTCAAGAAGTGTTATGGGTAACCGAACAAAACTTCGTGATATTCTGCTCCTTCAACGTATAGTCGTTTTTTTTTTTGCATGTACCAGAAGCACGCTTTCTAATGTAACCACTAATAATGTTCTCTGGTTTCACGATTACGGGTAAATACAGATGTCGTTCAAGAAGTAATTTGTCATCATAAATAGAGCGCCTGATGGTTGCCAAGTAAGGCCTTCAATTAAAAAATATATGCAAGAAATGACATTTCGCGTTGTCAGCATCATGTCGCCTTAGCTGCCTGCTTGTAACGGGTCGAGTGTTTTACCCTGCTCTGTCATGTAAGAGAGCGTTGAAAATTGCAACAAGTGTCTGCACTTGTCTTGTTAGGTTGCATGAACTTGGTACACGAATGAATGCAGCGTTAAAAAAAAGAAGCCACAGCTTTGCCACAAAGGTGAAGCAATGAACGCGATACCAACCAATTGGAAGGTCACGCGCAAAATGGCAAGCAGATTGAAATGTGCCCCGCGTTTCTGACGCACAAGTAAAGTACGAAACGTACTCACAGGTACAAATGAACACGAATAAGCGTCTCAGTTGTTACTTCGCTGTGTCTGAAAAGCGCGCTATTTTCGCAAACGAAGACTGTGCAACGATTGCAGTGACCTTCTTGCGCCAGGTAACTACAACAGAATTGTTCCGGTGAAAGCCAAAGGCCAGCCAAGACATAATCTTTCTCCCACCGCGAAAAAGGACGTTCAGCCCCGTATACTCTCCGCGGGGGAAAGTACGCGTGGGAGATGAGAGCGTGCGCCACCCCGTCGTGACGATGTGGCGACGCGCGCTCACTGCGCCATCTTGCTGGTAATGCTGATTACACGATAGTCCCCTTATCCCCGAGATGCCTATCAGCAGTGGTTAGTGGTAAAGATAAATAGCTGGCCGTTTGAACGTTGAGGCACAAGCTCCACCATGGCTCAGTGGTTAACACCTAGCACGCCCGTTTCAGAGGTTCCAAGTGCGATTCCGCGCGCCTGAGTCTTTTTCTGGATTTTTTTCTTTCTTGCGCTTTCATATACATAAATAAGTATACATATACGTTGATTGACAGTGATGCCCACAACGCCGACGGCTAAATGCAGTCGAGAATGTTCATATAAATGCTATCCAATAAAAATGTGGTTGATCCTTCTGATATACGAATCGGTGTAAGACACGAAAGTGAAACCTGTCTTCACAGAGCAGTTCAATGCTCATTACACATAGATATATAATGTTTAGTGAAGTGTAGTGGCTGGAGCACCCTTAGATTTTCATGCACCCATGCTGAGCACTGGTGGTACATCTTTACCAACGCGACAATCACTCGTGACTAGTATACACTTTCTCGAAACACTGCACGCGCCTGAGCATCGCGCAAATCACACTTGAGCCACAGCGTTCATAAACTGTGCAAGCGAAACCGAACAGATTTTCATTGGATCGTTTTAAGTGCGAATGCACTTTATAAGCGACCCTGAATCCGCCATCCGCGGTGCACCTCCTCCTTTCCCCTAGCAACGGCGCGAGGAGTGGAGAGGAGCGTCTGCAGCAACGGCGCAGCGACGTCACACCCCCACGTGATTGCGCGCGCTCCGCCCTCCGCTTCATGGCTGCGCGCGCCCGCACAGCCACGACTTGTTCGAGATCGGCAAGTCGTCATAGGTATCAATTCATCGCAGTCATCAACCTCGACTGCGATACCTCTAACAAAGAGTACAACGCAATCAAATGCGAGCATTGCACGCGTCGTTGAAGATGTCGCGCCGGTTGAAGACAAGGCAGCGTGGTGAAGGGCCCGTGATGCCGAGCGCAAAACGGGCGAAGCGAGCCGCGGACATAAACATCATTATAGGGCCAATTTACTCCCACATGTACGCGTAAAATCACCAAGATTTCCCGAGAGGGTCTAATGGTTCCTGGTAATCACAATGTGATCACACGGGGGAGTTCACGTTAACTCACTGGCGAATGCCAACGGAATCTAACTTTACTCCCCCCCATAGCATGACCCCGTGCATTCGCACTTAATCATGTTCACCCTCAAGGAAATTGTTGGGAGTTTTTTTTTTAAATCATGGTCCGCTACCCGAAAAAACGTGACCGTCCTGTGGATATATGCTTACCATGCACCGTCATGTTGGCGAGCACCGTTCTGTTATAGGTCACTTCGGTGAAGATAAAACAATTTCGATCCTGCATCGGTGCCACAGCCAGTTAGGTTGCAATGCACTAAGCTTCACAAACGAGATAGAAAATTTCTCAGCTTGTTTTGTGAATTTGCGAAAGCCTCCCCCTCCCCCTCACAAAGTCCATCACTGCACCAAACTCACTTGCATGACATTCACCAGTTGACACCGTTGTATTTCAGCAGCGCCCAATGCAACAGCTCTCGTTTTTGAACTGAAACTATCTACTCGTATAAGTAAATGGTGGAGACACACCATTGTTGTATACCGAAGCTTCACTACACTGCACACGCAAGCATAACGTGAAAGACGGAGCACGTACTTTATACCAATACAACGTGAAAGACGGAACACGGACGTGCGTCGTCACAAAGTTAGATTAGCAGGTAGAGCGCGTCGCAATCGCGGACTGCGTCTGTGGTCTGCGAAATCAGCCGCCAAAAATTTCGGGGACCCTTAAGCTTCGCCTTTAAGAGTTGAACGCGAAAGCGAAATTGAGGCCCTAGTGCACCCTTCAGCCGCAAAGTGCATACTTATTTATATGTTTTGTTACGTACACATGCACGCACACAAACACACACAGTACATTGGACCTGCGCGAGCTATTATCACCCAATGCGCTCGTTTTCGTCGTGACACCTGTCGAAGAAAATGCGTTAAAGGGGCCCGAAACACTTTTTCAAGTAACCATGGATTGTATTTACTAGTAGCGCTTATTGCCTCACGAATTCAATGCCGCAAAAATTTTAAGAATCCGTTGAGTGCGAGCGTTATCTATCTACGGACGCCACTCCTCTTGTGATGAACTTCAAGCCATCCACGACGCAATCCAGGATGCTACCTCTAAGCTGCCCACAATTAGGCAGATCGACGTATAAACTGATTCCTTATGAGCTATTAAGGAGCTCAAGAAAGTACACAAGGCGAGGGAGATCTGCGAGGCGATTCATAAGCTGAACCATAATACGGCTACTTGCGGTAAAGTACATTGGATTCAAGGCCATACTGCGAATCCACACAACATTGCTGCTGAACAGCAGGCGCACTGCCCTCCAGACATAGACCTTACAGCCATTCCTCTTTCACCTCAGCCCTTAAACTTACTCCATACCCATAAAAATGTTTTCCAACAGGGCACACGTGCTCTCATTCCACCGCGTGTCTGCTCTCTCCCCCCACATCTTACTAGGGCGGAGGAAGTTGTACTTAGGAAGCTGCGGGCTGGGGTGGCCCTTACACTAGCCGTTATATCGTCACGGAACTTGACACATTTACGAGTTGGTGATACGTGTCCGTATTGTCCCAGGCCAGCGATACAAGCAGTTACATACCACCTATTATGGACATGTAAAGGGTTGCAGCCAGAACGTTCCCTTCACTTCGCTCAAGCCGGCCTTCGCTACAGTGACACAGCCAGTTACAACCACTGGATACATGAAAACAGATTCCGAAAGACACTACTTCGCTTCACACACAACACCAGCCTAAGAGCACACATTTCACCAAAATATTTGCTTCAAAGGCAAGTCTTGGTCGCAATAAAAAAAAAGTGGAGTTATAAAGGTTTGTCGCATGCTGCGATCACATTATCTCTTCTCTAGTCCCAACGAAAGTGCTGGAAGCTAGCAGGGAGGGGTGACAGGGCAAAGAAACTACCACGCCTTGTGACCTTGAGCCCTTTTTTTCTTCGAATGCGCGGCTTGTTCAGTGTGATCGCACGCGCACGCGTTGTAGCGATCGGGCTATGCCTTGACCCAGCGAGTCATTTGCCACGCCGGATTAGTGCAAAAAGGACAGTCTCGCCACGTCTGGACGGAGGAAAGCAACAGAGGCCGGCCCCACGAGACGTCGCCTGCTGATTGACAGCGGCGCCAACGGAGTGGAATGTCGCCAAAGAGGGTTTTGGAGCCGCCGCTCTATCTCCCGCCTGCGCCGGCCACGCATCGTTAGCGCGTTAACCGGCAGACGACGACGGCGCTGGTCAAAGGGCTCTCCCCAGAGGAATCCACGAACCGGGCACCTCTCAAAAGATCGGCACTTGTTTAATCCATTGTCAAGTAGCCGACCCGCTGACTGACTATGCCCGCCAGGCATTGTCCCGGAGTACGAGACGTAGTGTCGCCAAGACGCCACCAAGAGGACAACAGGGACGCCGTCTTCCTGGGGGAGACCGCGGCGGCTGCCGCGGATCGCCCCGCTAATTGAGCGAACATAATCGGCGGACCCTTTGAAGTATGCGGCCAGGATCGTGGGCACTCTCGACTAAAGGCTCACACACGACGAGGAAGAGCTCTGCTGGCGCCACCAAAGTGCAGTGTTCACGGGGACCTTGCATGCTCCCCCCCCTCACCTGTGTGTGCGTGATTGGTGGTCGACTCGTAGAGGAGGAGCCCGACAGGGCATAAAACGACGCGGCAGAGTGCTGGACGTCGCTCTGAACGATGTAAAGTTCAACCACCACGCTCGTGGTTTGTGAAACCACTAGTTCTTCTCTTCTCTTCTGTCATCTCGACAACTCCCTGTAATGATGTAAATAAATCCGTTAAGTTTGCTCAAAGCTCTCCCCTAGTCCTTGGCTCGACGGAGCGACGGCGATCGGCCCCGCTACCCGCAGACTGCGGTCGCCGCGACTCGCAACAACTGGTGGCAGCGGTGGGATGCCATCAGCAACCTTCCTTCCATCCGTAACAACTGGATGGCAAGCGGTTGGATGTGAGCCTGGAGGACGGAGAATCAACAACACGCCGAGATCATGGAGACTGGCAGCTGTGGACTGGTGAGTGCTGGCTTTGGTTTTTTGGTTGCCAGGCTGATAAGATAGAAGTGCAATCTTTTCGCTGGTAGAGGCTACCACAGAAGCAGTTGTTTACGGAACTTCTGGGTAGAGAGTGAGCTGCACCACACTAGTTCTCTGTCATGGATTTGAGGCGTTTGTTGAAGAATCAGCTCCTGATTCTGGGGGAGGAGCTGGGAGCAGAAGTAAATGCGGGGATGAAGAAAGACGCAATTGTTAGCGCTATCGATAGCTTGAATCTGAGCAGTGAAGAGATTAAAGAAACATGGAGCGAGATTCAAAAGCGCGAGAAAAAGCGTCAGGAAAGGCGAGAGCAAGAGAGAGAACAGTGGAAGGAAACCCTAAAGGTAAAGCTGGAAGAGACAAGAAGATCAATACAGTGCCTTAGATGGTCTCAAGTAAATTCGAGGATCCATCCATTCGAAGAGGGCGAGGATATAGAGAGTTACCTAACCTCTTACGAGAACGTTTGCACAGACCTAGGGCTCGACGAAGACTATTGGTCTATCGCCTTATTGAGTGTCTTTCCATGTGACTTAATTGGTAGAATAGGGGTACCTTTCCGAGGAGGAGTTCAATAATTACCATGTAGCTAAGGCAGCCTTACTGCGGTGCTTCGGCATCAGAGCTGACAGAAAGCAAATTGAATGCAAGCTCATGAACGCTCCGTTGAAGAACGCGCGGCGGTGTGCTTGTATTAAAACCAAGCCTGAGAGAGGTCCGCGTGTCTCTCATAGCACCCAGGTGAATAGTGAGCGCAAATGGGAGGTAGAAAAACGGGAGCGAGGTGAAGAGTTCGAGCGAGCACTCAGCCTAGATATTGAACTGTCGGAACAAAAAGTCGAGGCAACGCGGTGGAAGATTCAGCCATCTGCAAGTGTAGCGCACGAGAAGTGCGAGGTGCAGCCCAGAGCTTTAGAGAAGGCTAGCACGTGTGAACATAGCAGCGGATTCAAAGGCGAATCGAGTTTGAGTGCTGCTAAAGATGCTGCAGTGAGTAGAGAGGCCGACGAAGGCCAGAGCGAGTTGCGACGAGGTACTGTGCCAGTTAAATGTTAGCGAAACAGCTAGAATAGCTGTAGAGAATCTGGCACAGACCTCAACTGTGTTGTCGCGGCGGTGGATCTTGCAAATGAGGTCGAAGTAGGCAAGAACACCGGAGAAGGCTCAGAAGCAGCGAGCGTAGAGAAGGGTTATCAGTGCAGTTGCAGACAGCTCTCAGGAATGCGAGCAAGATTTTTCGAAGGGAAAGCAGCTGCATTGTTCTTAAGTGTGTTAACAGTCCGCCGTCTAGAGGGTGAGAATAAAGATGACCAGGTCGAAATCATTTAGACCGCGCGACTGAGACAGCTGACGAAAGCTGTGAGAGGGTTCACGAGTGTGAGATGCGATCGGGAGGCTCGGAAGCGACACGCAAAAAGCGGCGCAGACGAAAGAGACGTCGCAAATCCGCGAGAAAGAAGAACAGTACTACGCGTGTAAAAGAAGGCGCAAAACCTGTCAGCGTAGCAAATAAGAGCTTTGCAGCAGCGTCAAAATTACATTGCATGCGTCCGAGCAACCGGACGAAAGGTAAGAGGAAAGCGGGTTCGCGAATGGAATTGCGTGGAGGGCGCCGGTCTTTCCGTTCTATCCACAGAACGTTTCAGGGCGCACCTGAGTACAGCGTTAGCACAGGTGAATCGGCCGGACAAGGCGACAGAGCCAAGAAATCAAAGCGCCGAAACACTGCGGCAGGTGGTGCAGAGGCACCCTTGAGCTGTAAAACCCTTGATAACTCAACCTGCAACGAATTTCCAAGCGGTGCAGGACAGGTCGGTCGCAGACGTCGCCGAAAACGAGAGAGGCGTACGCGAGCGACAAAGCGAAGGGGTGAAAGAGGGGGCAATCAGCCGGGCGAGCGGCCCAAGAGTAGGTTACCAGCCAGTTCAAAGAAAGGTCATTTGTGGCTTAAAGTAAGGTTCCAACGGCGGAAGGGTAGGCCCCAGCGCGCATCCCCGCGACGGAATGTACGCAGAAGATTTAAAGCTTTGCGGGAACGGGATTGTAGAAAGGGTCCTACAAAAAAGGAAAAGCCACAATAGCTAAGCACCACACGCGAGCTAGCCCAAAGAAGGCATGGCCACTCTGTCCCACGCATCGCTCCGGTCCCCTACGCCGAACTGACAGAAGCCCGCCAAAATCGCGAATGAGGCGTAACGCTGCAGTTCAGCTTGTTGCTCGTGCACGTTGTTGTCTCGCGCGTTTTCAGAGTCGAAGACCACGACCGCCGCGTGTACGGCTGAAGGGCGAGCGACAGCTGTAAGAGGGAGAGTCGGACACAGGAGTTTATTTTGAAACATACTTGTTTGGTTGTATTTGGTTTAAGGTGGTGTTCCTGTGTCATCTCCACAGCTAGTTTGCTTGGACACTTTTTTCTTCCCTCTAGATTTTGTTTGTGTTTAAGCTTTGTCAAAATTTTGAGTTAAGTTCTTAAGCGGTATGCGGAAGCAATACCCGCCTCGGTCAACTGCCTGCGTGAAAGGAGTTTTTTAAGATACGAGCACGCAAGTCGCAAATGAAGATTTGGTACGCCCGCTAGTTTTGAAAGCGCGGTAGCGTAGTCGAGCGGCGCCGGAGTTTCTATGCTTCCTGCCCTTTAGTTAAGCGCGGCATCGCATGCCGTCTTCAATAGAGTAAATGAGCAATGTTTGGGAAGGTTTTAGAATAAAACCAAACAAAGCAATTTTCGAAATGCTCAGGGGGAGAAACATTCGGTACAGGGGTTTTGGCGCAAAATTAACGCCTGTTTTGTTACGCACTCCTGACGTGTACCTCAAGTGTGATTGTTCCTTGCGTTTGTTTCTCGAGAAAATTCACGTTCAGATGAGGGTTTAAGGATACCTAGGTGAGAGAGATATCGCCTATGGTTAGGTGCGTGTGGGTATGCTAACGCTCTTTGGATGAGAGTAAGATGTCGGGCTAGAGAGCACAGCCAAGTCTTGTGCGCTCTTTAAAACCTTGGGCTGACATGAAACTACATTCGGCAAATAAGCGTGTTAGTATACGAAATTGCATTACCCTTTGTATTTTAGTATGTGCTGAGGGATCAGTTGAATTCTTTAGCTGAGCGTCGAGTTATACGGAACGTTGAGGGACGTTTTCCGTAATGATTTTAAGGGGTATTTGGAGTAATCGAAATTTTCAGCTGTGGGCAAGAGTATTAGTGTGGTTGCCATTTAAGAAAAAAAAAAGCGTAGGTGCTTGTGGCACATTTGCAAGACCGGCCTGGTTGCCGAAAACTCATTGCCGGCGCTTGCTGGTTCTAGCGGTTGGTCTTCGTGGTTTAAATGGTGTTGGGAGACTGCGGTTACTGTGATCTCTCCCGTCGAGCAGCTGATACTACCCGACGTCCGAGATCTTCCCGTCGGCGGAGGAGCTGTAGCGATCGGGCTATGCCTTGACCCAGCGAGTCATTTGCCACGCCGGATTAGTGCAGAAGGACAGTCTCGCCACGTCTGGACGGAGGAAGCACAGAGGAGCCGGCCCCCACGAGACGTCGCCTGCTGATTGACAGCGGCCGCCAACGGAGTGGCATGATCTCCCAAAGAGGGTTTTGGAGCCGCCGCTCTATCTCCCGCCTGCGCCGGCCACGCATCGTTAGCGCGTTAACCGGCAGACGACGACGGCGCTGGTCAAAGGGCTCTCCCCAGAGGATCCACGAAACCGGGCCCTCTCAAAAGATCGGCACTTGTTTAATCCATTGTCAAGTAGCCGACCCGCTGACTGACTATGCCGCCAGGCATTGTCCCGGAGTACGAGACGTCGAGTGTCGCCAAGACGCACCAAGAGGACAACAGGGACGCCGTCTTCCTGGGGAGACCGCGGCGGCTGCCGCGGATCGCCCCGCTAATTGAGCGAACATAATCGGCGGACCTTTGAAGTATGCGGCCAGGATCGTGGGCACTCTCGACTAAAGGCTCACACACGACGAGGAAGAGCCCTGCTGGCGCCACCAAAGTGCCAGTGTTCACGGGACCTTGCATGCTCCCCCCCCCCCCCTCACCTGTGTGTGCGTGATTGGTGGTCGACTCGTAGAGGAGGATCCCGACAGGGCATAAAACGACGCGGCAGAGTGCTGGACGTCGCCTCTGAACTAGAAAAGTTACAACCACCACGCTCGTGGTTTGTGAAACCACTAGCTTCTTCTCTTCTCTTCTGTCATCTCGACAACTCCCGTAATGATGTAAATAAATCCGTTAAGTTTGCTCAAAGCTCTCCCCTAGTCCTTGGCTCGACGGAGCGACGGCGATCGGCCCCGCTACCCGCAGACTGCGGTCACCGCGAAGCGCTACACCGCATGTCACACACTTCGGGTGAGGTCCCGCCGATCCAACATTGACGTGCGACAGATTCGCAGGCTTCTACTTAACGCTTCGGCCTGCGACGCCTGAAAGGTCTCGGAAGTGGCACATCTCAAATTTATTTGCAGGTCGGTCGACCCGTGCGGGATTGCACGTGTGATGATGAATGTGCCTGACCGACGTTTTCATAGAGCAGACACGAACATTTGATTAATCAGAAACAAGCATTTAATTAAAACTAGGGCAATAGCAAGGAGATTACAAAAAAAATAACACAGGAACAAACTAATACGCGATGAAAGAAACAACAAAGCAAACTATGCTCTAAAAGAACACTACAAAAAGCACACACAAAATACAAATATGCGGAATGTTAATAAAATAACAAATGGAAAGAAAAGAAATACAAGGAAATAATTACAGAAGGATCATGGTCGCGCTTATGAATTTCTAAGTGCGATGCAGCACACACAACCACAATTATTTAAAAGATGGTTATAATAAAATGACAGTTTAAAAAAAAGTCGCAATAAAAAGTTTTATACGGACCAGGCCAGCTCTTGGTACACGTGGGGGAGTTGACGGGTGCAGCTGAAACCTTACCAGCTTAGTAGACGAGGAGGGTGCCTCGATATTTCAGCCGTTCTCAATACGTTACGCGGGTCACTACCATACTCGCCGCATACGCGAGCCTCGCGATACATATGACCACGCTTCTTGCTAGTTGACATTATCTGCTGATTCCAATGCAGTCCAAACTCTTTCGGGACGTCCCGTCCCCTCCCGAGGTCATTTCTTTTTTTTTTTAAACACAAGTATCTTCTTTCGGTACAGGTGTAGGGAAGACGCGGCAACACCACTACTTGCGTCGTTTCGTCTCGGATGTCGTCTTCCCAACACAAAAGCGCCCTTCCTTGAACGATGGGGCACGTGGGTGAGGCGAAAATTGCAGTCGTTCGTGACACCGCATTATAAACGAATATGAGAGGTGTTCATCTAAACTTACAGTAGAGTCTTAGCGATGCGAAACTGTGGCAGATATGAATTCGTGAAATTCCCCAGCCAAATTCATTTGTCCATTGGGCCAAAATTCGAATGTTCCGAACACTTTTTCTAATCATGGCGTGTGATATGAACTTTAGGACCGAAAACCGTCGAACGAAGGCCGATTGAGCGAAGCGTGCTTAAAGCTTCGGAAGTACGCGTGCGACGCACTGTCTTGTACAGTGTGTGTGGTTGTCGTAGCCACAACCGCTGTGGATGAAACCGCGGTCGTTCAACACGGTCATGTATGGCGACGACGTTACTGACAGAACTCTTAAAGTGTGTGCGCAGCCAACGTTTGACCAGTCAAAGCAACGCTGCTTTCCACAAACTCTGTGGAGAAAACCGCGGCAGTTGCGACCATAGATAGCATAAAACGATTTAGTTTTGAAGGCACATGGATTGAAAACAAAACTACCGTTTGCCGCAAACCGCCGCGCAATAAAACAAAGGTCGCAGCGATGCGATAGCGATCTATGAGCTCCGAGGGCATGTGGCTGCCGCGGCGGTTGGCTGAAGGGTGGTAAAGACGTGAAAAAGGCTAGAAGCGTTTTGCCATTCCTGTCCAAAGAATCTAGTAGCGAGCAAAGCCAAGTTTTCACCCGCGCTGTCGTGGCAGCCAGCTGCACCATCCCGTCCGTTGACGTGTGTCCCAGGAAGACATACGCGAGTTGTTTTGACGGAAATATATTTTGCTAGTTGTTTTGATGATGCGAAATTTTGGCCGGGACTATTTGCGGTCCCTCTTTTAGTTTAGACCATCACTTTAGTGGAAAACCTTACCCTCGTGGGTTGGGCCACTCCAAGCCATTATGAGATCGCAGCGCCGATGTTTGCACTTGCGTTTGGACCCCCCCCCCAATAGTTTTTCGCGATGTATTTTTGTTCTGTTTTTTATTGTGGTGCCCTGAATGGGGGAACATAATTCAGCGCGCCGATTTGACTTATGGCGGCAAAATGTGATTTGCATGTCGCTAAGGGCAAATCTATCACAGCTACAAATTTTTAAAAAGTCGGTAACCCCTGCCCCTTCCCCCCCTTCCTCGCTCGGGGGTTTTACGAATTTCTCTGTTGCCAGGTTGGCAGGTATGCAATTTGAGAGAGAGCAAACAAACATTCCGCCCCAGCCTCTCCTTTCTTCTTTTCCTTCTTCGCACGCAGCGTTGAGGTGTCGGAGAAGCCCGCCGTAGGATTGGGCGTGTTGCTGAGAGCATTTTTGGTGTGCGGTATGTTCGAATAATCATCACAAGTGCTTGCACGTTCGAAAACAGGATGTTTTCTCCCATTGGATTACACATAGCTTTGACGGGACCACAGCGTAAGCTCTAATTACCGGAAGTTCGAATTCAGTGTGTTCCAAATAATGAGATTCGGCATTAGTAATTTACACTTTCATAATTCCAAAATAACCATGCTTCTATGAGAACTTTCTTGGTAAGCAAAAAAAAATTCACAAAAAGAAAATTTGAGTGTCCTCACATAGTTGCATCAATGCAATAATTGTCGTGACTTCATAATTTTGACATTTTCTTACTACGGTCCTACATACCTCTTAAGTACTAAAAACAAAGTAAACTAACTTTTGAGATCGCTGTAGACTTAGCGTACTAAGTCACAGACAATTACTTTGAGTGAATGTCGCTAAAGTAAAAAAAAATACACATTGAAATTTGTGGTATCACGTGCAGAGATTTTAGTGCGAAACCCAGAAATAATTTACAAATAAATGTATTACCGATAATTTCTCTTTAATTAATAAACCTGAGATGGTGAAAAGAACGACATGAAAGTTCTCGAAGCCATTTTCAATCTAAAAAGATCCTTTGTTCTAGGTCAGCGTTCATTTAATATTAAAGGGTATATTAAAGTGTGTATTAAGGTGCTTTCTTCTCCGTAGTGCTCCATTACGAATATGTACCTATGTTAAACTCTCTTAATAGTAAGATTACTTGCTTCAAAACAAAAATTTTACTGCTCTGCTGACCCGCAGGTCGTGGGATCGAATCCCTGGCAGCGGTGGCTGCATTTCCGGTGGAGGCGGAAATGTTGTAGGCCGGTGTACTCAGTTTTAGGTGCATGTTAAAGAACCCCAGGTGGTCGACATTTCCAGAGCCCTCCACTACGGCGCCTCTCATAATTATATGGCCGTTTTGGGACGTTATACCCTACATATCACTAAATTAAAATTTTACTGCTGTAAAATGCTTCTAATAGCAAGGTTACCTGTTCTAAAATGCTCCAAAACTAAAATCTTACTGCTTCAAGGTGCTCCTAATTGCAGATTACCTGCTTCAGAATGCCCCAGAACTAAAATTTAACTGCTCCAAAACTAATATTTTACTGCTCCAAAGCACTCCAAAACTAAAATTTGATTGCTCCAAAAATTGCTGCTAATCGGCAGTTCCCAGTGGGATCACTGTAAGCAGATTAGGTCTCCAAGTTTATTGCAGTTATCCGCCTTTGCTCCTTTCAACCCACTCTGATAAATTATCACTGAGGCTACATGCAAACTCGACAGTCTTCACTAGGCTTCTTTCTTTCCTGTCGAAATCTTCTTCGAAATTCCTCTGTGCAGAGGTAGAAGTGCTGCGCTATTATGCGCCAATCTGACCTGCTGCGCCAGGCTGTGCATAAACAGCAATTTCTGCAATAATTGTTGATCGTAAGTGTAAGCCGCTAAATCTAGCCGATTATTAACGTCGATGGAGCAACACTGAGCGTTGGCTACACAAAGGATGCAGCCGCATCCATATCCAGTAAAGTTTGGTCACATGTTCTATCACGATTACATAATTCGGTTCATTCATGGGGCTTGCTAGTGCTCATCTCATCGCTGTTATCGTCGTGGTTTCCCCTCAAAAGTGGTGGCAACAACATGATTAACTGCATATGATCTAGTAATGCAGTGAAAGCCCGATAATTTGTACCACCTGGGAATGTGGGATGAGCATGGACCAAATAGTAGTGCACGTTTAGAAGTACAAATGTGCATCTCCTGACGTGTGCCATCGCCACCAATAAACAAATACAGTACCACAGCAGTTGTTGCCCAAAGTACCAATCAGAAAATCTTTTCTTCATTTTTGTCGAAGTGCCGAAATTGTACTGGGTGGCACTCCCCACGACCGTTTTATAACATGCAGTGGCCACGCCAAGGAGCATTTCAAAACTATTACAGGACCCGGGATACGCAGCGACTGAGATAACGACAGAACGTACACTATCGCTTTTCGCGATACATATCGATCTGATACTTAGTGACAACTGACAATTTCATTCTAATATAAAGCGGGTAAGTGGACTCAATCATCTATTAGTTGTGTATATGCTGCGTATACCGTCGTAGCCGGGCAGCTCGTTGTACCGCGCACATGGATTTGCTGTGGGAATTGCTCGTCTTCACTCGGCTTTATACTGAGCTCAGATGAGCAAAGCAGCTTGTCTAATTAGCGGGGGGATAAGAAATATCTGCCAAGAGGATTGCGCTGTAATTATTTAGCGGTCATGGAAAGAAGACAGGCTTCGCCTATTGCTGGTTTTCTCTGAGTTATTTTTCTGTCGGATGTGATATTTAATGATGAGAACACGCATGCATATACGTACACACACACGCCTGAAATTTTTACCAGAAATAATTTTGATTGACCATGTTTTGATCCCAGAAAGTTCCTTCAAAACTAACTTGCATTGCTTCAAAACAAACATTCTGGTGCTCCGAACCTGCTCCAATACTCCATTAACTGTGCCAAAGCTGCTCCAAACCAGCATTATTCCTGCTCCCTAAGCTGTTCCAAAACACTAAAAGTCATTTCCAACCCTGTTTGTGAGAAAAGCCTGTATTTCGCCAGTAAAGTCTACTTCACTGAGCTTACACGCCTGCCTCGGCTGCGCTGAGTCTGGTCATGACTTGCGAGGCCTCTCCCGGTAACAGTGCAAGCAACCATTCTGGCCATGTATCTTGGTGAAGTGAATGTTTCTCACAGATCCATTCAAAATGATCAGGTAGATTTCGATGTCATTGCCTGTTTCGTACGGCTGAAGTAAACTGCTCATTTTCATGCTATCTGTTTCTGGCGTCACCGCCGTCACACTTCGCTGTAATCTAGCCTGCTCCAGCTTCATTTTCTCAAGCTCAATTGATGCCTGTCTTTCTTCTCTTCTTTTGTGCCGCTCTTTCTCTGCTGCTCTTTCTTTGTTCTCACAACATATCTTTTCCCAGGCTTCAGTGAGCTAGTCCTCATGAAAACTTTCTTCATCTATCGCACTACGAATTTCGGGCTTCCTCAGCCTATTACTGATATCCATACCGAGCTCTGCTGTCAACAGCAACAGCTCTTTCGTTCACACTTTGATATCCATGCCTTTACGAGAGCCGATTACTACTTTGCAATATTAACCGCGCACCAGTGGCTGTAAAATCGAAGCCAATTGCCCGATAGAACCCTGTCCTTATCGTCTGGCAAAACGTAATCGCTCAAGTACCCTTCCAACCTCGAGCTTGCGAAGGTTGGCTCTCCCGGAGTCACGTTGCCAGGCCCACCGGTAACACATCGTCGGGCCTGCTTTCTGCTGCTGTTTGTTTCAAGGTTCCTGAGGTCCCTCACATTCTTACGTTGTCACTGCAACGATTGTGCCACCCGGAGCCACAGAATTGCTAATCCTGGGTCCACAGATTTCGCTCTTCCTGTCCAATTTTGAGCTTGCGAAGGTCGCGTGGACATCGTGAGGACTGCCTTCTGCTGCTCTTCCAAGTTCCCTGAAGTCGTCCAAGCCTTCATACTGTTACCTCCGCAGTTGTGTCCCCCAGAGCCACGAAGATGCATTTTGCTGATCCCAGATCCACAGAAGTCGATTTTCCGCCCACAGTTTTCTGCATGCCTTTTCTTAATCGCACCTCTGCCAACTAGTTTGTTGAGGTTACGTGTGGGTTCTTCTGTGTGGACCAAGCTTGGGCGATGTGGGTTAAGTCATGACTTTGAAGAAGCAACTTAGCAAAGCTAATTTATTTACATTGCGAAAACCTCCATCAGTTCAGTAGCTCGAACATCCACTTTCTCGGGCTGCTGCTGTCCATCCTCTCCCTTGACCCCGATTTTTTTCTATCTCCTCCTCTCTCTAGTCCTGGCGGATTCACAAAAGAAGTAGCCTGCAAGCGGGAAGGAAGGTTTAATGCGTCACGGCTGCTTCTTGTCAACATCGAGAAAGGCTCTGCCAATGTTTTGAAGCTCCTGAACTGCGCTGTGGCTGTCCAGCGGCTTTTTGCTAGGTTCATTTGGGATATTTAAAACCGCTTCATTTTGTCGATCGACGAGTTCTTTGGTCGCCTGGCACTAGAACCCTGTCCTCTGTGGCGCCCACCATTGTGGCTCGAGCTCTCCCTTCCCGACAGGACTAGGGAAACAGAACCCAACAGCTATAATACACCCTGTCATCGCAAACATTAGTCACCGCCAACGCCACATGAAAGACATGGCGCTCTTAAGCAATTTATGGCCCTTGCGCCACGAAACCCCACTAATCATCATAACTGAAAGAATGTCTGAAATATGCAACCAGATTGCATTCTGTACAAAGCACAAATGAAAGTGTTGTTCTTCTGGTGTTAACTTACCTAGCATGTTCTAACATTTGTCGACATTTACTTGTCGCGTTCCATTCTCAAAAGTCATTGTAGTCACCGTCAGACTCTCCTCATTACACATACAGTATGTTGAAAAAAAAAAGCTTTTGCACCCTCACTGGGATTCCTGCAGTATGTTGTTCCGCATCCTGTCATGTTGGAAAAGCAAACGACAGGCACCTAAGATGAAGACAAGCAATTCACAGCGATTAATAACACATTCACAGAAAAGCTGCCTCGTTAGACGCCCCGCCACAGTGGTTTAGTGGCTAAGGTACTCGGCTGCTGACGTGCAAGTCGCGGGATCAAATCCCGGCTGCGGGGGCTACATTTTCGATAGAGGCGGAAATGCTTTAGGCTCGTGTGCTCAGATTTGGGTGCACATTAGGGGGAGACGCAACTTTTGAAAGGTACAAGGCATCTGCTGAATTTTTTTTTGTTACCTAGTAGGAACAATAACTTAATTAATCATGGCTTATTTCTGTGAACACTGATAGTGGTTTAAGGCTTGAAGTTGGTTATTAGCTTGATCAGCATTTTCTTGAATATCAGCCAGCAGTAAAAACACAGAACAGTAGTCGAAACTCGAAAAAGAAAAAGAAAACTTCAAGTTCATTATTTATAACATCATAGTTACCCTTATTGTATAATGTTATTGTTTTCTTTTGTATATGGTGGGGAACAGGGCCGAAATTAAGGTCTGCATGGCTAACTTTGTGGTTGCTGATGTCACGGAGATAGTGGATGGGAGACAGGCTATCAGAATGGGTTGTTAGTATTAAATTACAGGGGTGGAAGTGCTGTGCCATTTGCGCCATTCTGTGCCAATTTGACCTGCTGTGCCTGGCGGCGCCTAAATGGTAATTTGCATGTGCAACGCCCAATTTAGTCAAGTTTTACCATCAACTGAGCAATAGGCGTGGGCTACACAAAAGACACAACCGCGTTCATATCAAATTAGTTCGGTGACGCTGCATTTGGGTTCATGCATGATTCTTGTTAAGGTGGTGTTTGTGTGCATACCTTATTATGCGACTCTATGTATGCTTTAACAGCAAAGCTGTTAGCCAAACCATATAAACTGAAAAAAAAAAATGTTTCACCGTTGAAGTGTTGACGGCAATAGCAAAAATTTGTATTGGTAATGGTAATGCCACATGCGCTTTCTATTTTCGCTAACGCACCATTACGCTTGCAACGCTGCCTTGCGCAATCTACTCCCGAATGACTGGGAACAATCTAGATAATTTTAGGTAGAGATTACGCAGCCGCTAGCGATAATGTGGGAATCTTCGATGGTACATGTATAAATGTAGACGCACTTTGCTGCTTGGCAGATTATCGATGGCCAGCGCTCTGGTTTGCAGCTATCAGTCTACAGCTTGTATTGCTTGTAGAGTGACGTTTTGTTTTCCGGGCACAGGTCCGCCCAAATAAGGTTCACTCATAAAAACAGCTGCTGCTGCCTTCGTCAACGTCACAACCCTGTGACAATACGAAGTTTGAAAGCTAATGCTGTTGAATCTGAAATTGCGACACTCTGCAAAACGCTGGTTTAAGAAAGGACGTACGGCTGCTCCAGAGAGAAATTCTCTTCTCACACAATATCTTTCTGTAGAGAGCGCATCATGTAGAACGGTTTATGAGCCGCGCTGATGCTTGCGGATAGCGCGCGCGCCAGCTTATCACAACCACATCTTTAGAATTGAAGTTCACCGCTGCTGCTTGAGGGACCCGTCCCCCCCTTCCTTTGCATATTTTTTCATGCTCGTTCAAGATTGACGGCGTGTTTCTTCTCTGCTTGAGCATTTGACGGCAGGTCTAACATGCGGCATGCCTCGCTGTCTAACATGCATCGCTTAATCTCTGCTTGCGCAGTGCTCAGCACTGCAACCTGAGCAATTTTACGCGCGGGTAAAACGTATGATGCGTGGGAAATGTTACCAGCTTGTAGTTTATGCGGAACATGGCGGCGATGGTGAAAACCCGTAGAGTGCCTATGTAGTTGCTATCCTAATAAAAAAGAAAAATTACTTGCCTGGCAGGAGTGTGGCGAGCTCATCTAAATTTCTTTGTGGTTTTCATGTCGGCTGTGGCACTTTAATGACTAGAACATGAGTTCCTTACATTTACTTTTATAGAGCTCTATTGGTTTAGTATGAAGATAACTGTTATTTTATTACTTCATTTCTAGTCTTGAGTAGCTGTTCAGAGCGCCGCTTATGTTTTTTGAGTTGCTGTGCTTTCAGCTTCTATGTTGTAAGGTTATATATATATATATATATATACATACATACATGAGAAAGAAGTGTATACTTAAGGGCTCATTTTCCGTGTTTTGACACAATAATAATGAGATCTAACAGACAATAATGCCAAGGAATGTAGGAATGTATAAGGGAAGTTATTACAACCAATGTAATGTAAATAAGAAGAAAGAAAAGTGGGTGAAAAAATAACTTGCCGTGAGCAGGAATCGAACCTACGACCTTCGAATAACGCGTTCGATGCTCTAACTACTGAGCTATCACGGTGGCTATCGCCCCAGCCACTTTATTGGGTTTATATGTGAATTTAAGCGTGGGAGTGTCAGTCAGCGTCATCTGTAGCCATAGCGGCAAGTGTGGAACACCATTTTATGAGCCTGTGGGGCGTCACGTAGCACGTGAAATTATTTTGAGCGGGCAGCTAACCAATAGTCCCTCGTATACAACCTAACGGCACCAAGTCTGCTAGTACGAGACCCTTGTTAATGAATAAGGGAAAGAAGTGTATACCTAAGGGCTCGTTTTTCTGTGTTTTGACACAATATTAATGAGATCTAATAGACAATAATGCCAAGGAATGTCTAGGGGAATGTATAGAGAATGTATAGGGTACATTCCTTGACATGCACGTAGCACGTGAACTTATTACGAGCTGGCAGCTGACCAATTGCTCCTCGTATACAACCTAAGGCACCAAGTCTGCCAGTACGATACCCTCGTTAATGAATATGGGAAAGAAGTGTATACTTGAGGGCTTCTTTTTGTGTGTTTTGACACAATATTAATGAAATCTAACAGACAATAATGCCAAGGAAAGTATAGGGGAGATCGTTAGACCGAATTGTAAGATAAATGTAAAGAAAGAAAACTGGGTGAAAAGATAACTTGCCGTGGGCAGAAACCGAACCTGCGACCTTCTATTTGTGTGTGTGTGTGTGTGTGTGTGTGTGTGTGTGTGCGTGTATGTATATATATATATGTATATATATATATATATATATCATTTTCGGGTAAGTCTGTTTTGATGCTCCAAAAGACTGAAGCCCGCTTCAACCCCTGATTAATTCGAAATTGTTGAAAGGGTCACATGGGACATGCGTTCACTGAGTCACTGTTTTAGGTTGCAATCAAGACACACACTAAGAAATTCTACCTTCTGCTGTAGATGTGTCGTCTCCCCAGTTAATACTAGGAAAATTGAAATGAAAAAAAAATTTCAACTTTAAGATACATTGATGTAAAGTGGTTTAGAATATCTTGGCACGGTGCTTGTTCGGGCTAGTTGGTACTTTATTAAAACTGTTCAGTAGGGTGAACTTCACGGACAAGAGACAAAAAAAGGCACTTGTGTGTCACCTTCTTCCTCTCATTCCTGAAGTTTGCACTATTTAACAGTTAAGTGATTTAGAATATTCTAATGCACGTGAGAAAAGTTGGGATTGTCTTTAGCAAACACCTAATAATACACATTGCAGCAATGCTTTAATCTATCTATAAAATGTTTAAATCTGTCAGTGTTGATAGCATTACATGATAACTGATTACTGATTGCAATGAGGACTCCACCCGCGCAAGCGCTTCTGTGGTCTTTGCAATAAGCATTCAAATTCAGTAGACCGGCGTGCACTCCGTCATTTGTTATCCACGTTTCTCTTAGTATGAGAATACTGCCATCTGATGACTGGACAAAATGAGACAAAAAATTGCGTGTAGGCATGAAACTTTGAGCATTTGTGAAAGTACTTCAAGTATTCTTTAAAAATTTCTGGCAGGAGATTTTAGACGCAGTGGAAAAGTGTTGCAATACTATTTTGTTTACTTAAAAAGGTCTTTTACCTCTTATTGGTGACGTTATAGAGGGATGAGATGGCGTGATATGGGGCAGCTCTTAAATGCGTTTCAGGCACCTTGATTGGCATTTGGATAGGCTTGCTATGGTGTTCATTAGAACTTACGATTGGGCAAGTTGGTGTTGGTTCATGGTTATGAACTGCGGAAAAAAAAAAACACATTGGACACAGATGAAGAAAAACCACACAGACACGGGCGCTAGACTCGCAACTAATTTTTATTGCTATGGTGTACTGGAATGGGGCAGTGTTCCATCTTCACCACAAACCAATAGGACAGTGGTGGTTGCTTTCCTGTGGGCGCCACCAGTAGGGCACTGCCATTGAATGGTCTGCCCAGAGCGCGTAATTCAAAGTAGCATAGCATTGCCAACCTTTGTGCAAATTTTGAGTAAAATAGTTGCATAACACGGTTGAAGTCAAAAGTATCTGTAAGATTAAAACACGTCTAACACATATGGACGCACTAATGAGATAAATATTGCTGCTTCTGCGTAGTCGAACTCGCACAATTCCTATCGCAAAACAGGGACCCAGATTGTCTCCTAGCTTACTGTTTTCACAGCAGAAGGGATAAATGAGCACATCGCTATTAGTTTGATTCATAAGTACCTCTGCCTAGCTATCACACTAAATTGAAGTCATGCTACGAAACAAACGAGAAGGCCCTGAAAGATAACTTTATCAGCGGGGGAGTTCCACCACCACCACTTACCTGCATGAGCTAGGAGAGTAAGCACTCGCGCTGTTAAAAAAAAAAAAACGCTCAAGGACGTACTGATCTGCTTCTTTATACATTTTTCTAATCCTTTTTATACATTATACGACCAGCGCAGCAACTACAAGTACCGATCTCGGAGGCTTTGTATCTCAGCTACTCATAAATTACTTCAGAGGACTCAGACAGGTGGCAACACAGTAGTCCGATGTGCTCCGGCAGCGCTGGCCGTTATCGCAAAAGAAGTCGCGTCTGGGGCGCGAGACCACACACTGCCCCATTGCAGTACACCATAGGCTTGCAGGCGCTCATAGCCACCAATGCTTAGCGGGAAATATGAACTTCCTAGTCAGCAAACGTGGCTATGGCATGTAGCACCTAGAGTTGAAAGTGCATACCGCGTTTTTTGCACGCGTACAGAGTCGACGCGCTGTGAACTCTGGCGTTGCCAGCGGCCACATTGATAGCAAAGGCACATAAAACATTTTTTTCTGTCTTGGAAGTTTCGTTAGTTGCGTTGTCCCTGTGATAAGTAACCCGTATTGTCGCCGGATCAAGGGATGCGTGTTGTTACTTTATCTGGTAGAATGCGTCTTGCAAGTGAGCTGAGAAGTTGTGGCCTATACCTAGCCTCATTGTGAAAAAAAAAAGCAACAAGGAAGGGAAGGGGGCGTAGCGGTGTTTGAAAATTTCTTGGCCTTGCTCTAACCTGTGCAGAACGCTGGTTAAGCCACCTTCGCCGCAGTACACCAGTTCTTTGTAGAGAAGTGCCGAGACACTTACTGGCACTCAATGATGGCTCCCCTCTTGTGTTTCCACCTTGACCTGTCATTAGTTTAATTTCCCCACCTGCCGGTGCAACTTCTCCCATTTTCTTTCTCCTAATTACCTCTTGACAGTTACACTTCACCTCCAGCACTTATGCTTTCTTTTTCTGTACCTCCGGTTCTCTGTTTGAGTGGTGCATGAAGTGAAGATACTGATGCTCATTTGATACTTGCCAGTGTAATTAGCAGCTCATTGAATATCCACTGTCCTCACACAGGCACACATCTCCTAATTTCCTGGTGGTACATCCACATTGTGGTGCATTGTGCACTTATTTGAATCTTAACACTTTATCTGCAGATGTTCCAAATGAGGCTGCGACAGACTTGCCAATAGTTTCAGAGACCGTCAACAAATAGGTACATGTTTTCATCTTCGCCATCATTTTGTGTGTGTTTACAAGTTGTTTAACTGATAATTTATGATGCTATTATGTGTTGAACTGTTTTGAATTCAGATTTCATCATTTTCTTGTTATGAGTAGTTCCAGTCTGATGTAACACCAGTGCATCAGCACAGTCAGTTTTGACATTGCCATTAAAATGGCATGTTTAACAAGTTTTTTCTAATTAGTCTCATCAATGTCACTTTAACTGTAACAAAGCAATTTTGCCTCGACATACAGTTTGTGTGTGAAGGTAAAAGAAACCTCATTGTCAGAGGATTTTTATTTAAAAATCCGTACTGTCTGAAAAATTAAGGCAGCTTTGCCCTAACAGTGCCAAGCCTGAAAGAAGTGCTAAGCTGGGCAACTTTCTTTATTTCCTCCTGTCTTTCTTTCCTGTTCTTTTCCACTATTTCTCTGTTTATTTCTCACTTGCCTTCTCTTTCATGGCTTTATGCGTGGTTTGTATTGTCATGTTCCCCTAGCCATAGTAGTGTTTCCACTTTATATCGTCAGGGCGCTCAGAGATTAAGAAGACATCTCTTTGGTGTTAGCGTGTGCTTAATATGCTACTTCTGACTAAGCTATATGTGGTTCTAGAAGCCTGCGTTTCACCAAGTGCGATGACAGCATGTGACTGCCTGCCCTCAAGTGCTCCGCAGTTCAAAAAATGCCCTGTAATATTAAGTGGGTTGTAGGGTGGCATGTAGTGCTCCTTGGTGGTGTAGCTGTTATGGCGCTCGGCCGCTGACCTGAAGATCGCGAGTTAAATCTCGGCTGCGGCAGTCACCTTTGGATAGAGTTGAATTGCTAGAGGTCCATGTGCTGTGCAGTGTCATTGCACGTTAAAAAACACCAGGTTGACAAAATTTCCGAAGCCCTCCGCTGGCTAAAGTGTCTCATAAATATATAGTGGTTTTTGGACATAAAACCCCGTATATTATTACGGTTGCAGGGAGCAGACCCATTGACTTAGCTCTAGTTATTATAGTTGGTGATCAGGCAAATTTGGGTTGTTTTTCTCAGCTTGTAGAACTCGGCCTTTTACAGCGAAAGCCGTTATAAGATCACATCTCGGGTCTAGTGCACCGCCATAGTTGTCTACCGCTGCCGGTGTCCGTAACCACTTTGCTCGAAATCAGCAAAAAAACGTAGTACTAATGACACAATGGAGCTCTAACCCGGGTCCGCTGGGTGCCAGCCCAATATTCTACTACCGAGCCAGGCTGGTGCTTGGGACTTGTTGGCAAACTTGCCTTAGGCAGGCTTGATGTCCGGGAAGCTATTGCGCTAAAACAACTTATAAAGCATATTAAAACAGCAAAAGAACAAGCAGTCGTCGCACAATGCGAATAGCATAACGAGTGGGTCGTCCGATATTCAAACCATTACAAAAGCTTGTTTTTGTTCAGCTGTTAACTGTGGCACATATCCAGTTTAGGCATAATTCGTCATCGTTGTCAGCCACTGCATGAACAAGTGGCACAAAATTTCTCGCAATAGCTAAGCGGATACCACGCTTCCCAGAAGAATGACGAAAAATAGCATAGTGAATGCCGGCCTACTACCCTCAATTTTTATTTCTAATGCCGTAGTGGACATTAAGCAAGTGTGCTTGCAGCAGTTACCCAATGAGTGTTTAAAAAAGGATTTGAAAGGCCACTTTTCTAGCTTTCGCTATGACTGTGCTGCGCCTTCCGTGCAGGCTTGGCGTTTTTTTTTTTTGTGGAATTTACATTAAACTATCGTACAAATTTTCTTTTTATTTAAAGAGCCACTGTAAAGCCTGCTTTTCAAAACAGATAACTGAAGTTAGCATAGCATGCTTTGGCGAATATATTGGCATAGTATTTTACTTTCGTGTTCACACGACAGCTGGGTCAATATAATCTACAGACAGCTAATACCTTCCTACAAAGTTGAAAGTGTCGCAGTGTCCTTTTTATTAATAGTGGCAGCATTTTAAAAAGTTTATTTCGTTCACTTGTGTGTCACTATTTTTTGCAAAATTCACCTATCTGTGACCATTGCCTACGACTATATATGCTAGGTTCAAACAGGAAAGATGATGTTACATCTCAATGTGTTAATGTGCCTTGCTCTGCCACACATGTTTTTTTTTTTTGTCTACAACCATGCCTGCATTGCCTCAGAGCAGATTGAGAGTGATACTGTACTAGTTAAGTGTTGGCACCGAAAGTTTAGTAGGAATCCTGAAGCAGTTTTTGTGATTTTGTACAAGTGCATTGAACCAGTAGAGCTAGTCAAAGATAATTAGACTTATTTAAGTTCTCTGCATAGATTGTATAATTTGGCACACGGTTCTGAATTCGCAGATTGCTATAGATCACACCTACGTAGCCAGGCAAGTTTTTAACCGCCCATTTTTATGCCCATTTTCATGGTGTGTATCATGGATGTGTAACAGCCATGGTACACACTGTGGGGATCGACCTGGTTGTATGTCCTATCTGTGTTACCAGCAATTTTTTCAACTTAATTACAAACAGATGGTTTCTTAATAGTTGAAATGCTTTATACAATTGAAAACAGCAACAGAAAGAAAATAAACAACGACAGTTTACGACAAGACTTTGGGACTTCCAGGGGACAGTGAGTGTCATCCGCCTGTGCAGCCTGTTTTATGTGCAGGTGGGCTGTGTTGTGTGGCAGTGTTAACGTCGAGGTGCCTATTCTTGGACACCATGAATTACCCTTACTGGGTTGCAAGTTGCATATCTAGTGATTGGTGAAGAGCAATACCTGTGTGATTTAAAATAGGAGGTGCAAATAATACGACAGAAAAAAAGCGAGGCACACATACACAGGGGGCCAATTATAACAGTGGTTGTTCCAAGAAAAAGCAGGGGCTATTTGTGCTGTGTTGTCACGTTTCATTGCTGCACAGTTGCGTTGAGATATCGCAACTCTTTCCGAGATATAGATACAGAGGCCACACTTGCACAATAATTGCCAGTTTCATTTTTTTTGCCTGAAATATAATGTGTTCCACTTCTCTTGACTCTTGGCAATCACGGAGCATGCGCAAAAATATGGTACACACTTGCAATTTTCTTTGCAATGTGCTGCCAGGTGACCCTCTCTGCCATTCCTAACATTGCTGCTATGCTGTCTGAGCCTGTCGTTTAAGCACTGCTTAGTTTGGCCTGGGTACTTCTTGCCACACGGCAGGAAAATATTGTAAACCACACCAACCTGACATTCGACATATTTAGTTTTGTGGTTTATGATACAAGCTCGTACTTTTTGGAGGTGAAAATTTGTCATTTTGTAGTAACGTTCAGACATTTTCAAGGTGCAGAGAAGATCACCTTTACATCTACCCACTTAGCAATCTTCTTCGAGTTATGGCACAAGCAATCAACATACAGTATTACACCTACGTTTTCATTTACCCAACGGGGCTTTTGGTCCACTTAGCGGGTTCGTCATTTCTTTAGGATTGTGTGTGTGTCTCCCTTTTTGTCTGTCGTTTTCTTTGTGCCTTCTATTTCGAATCATGTAATACCGACATGTGCAGTTGCCCCGTCGCGGTGGTTTAGTATAGTAGCTAATGTACTCGGTTGCTGACTTGCAGGTCGCGAGATCAAATCTCGGCTGTGGCGGCTGCATTTTCGATGGAGGTGGAAATGCTGTCGGCCCGGGTGCTCAGATTTGGGTACACGTTAAAAAACCCCAGGTTGTCAAAATTTTCGGAGTGTCTCTCATCATCACATGGTAATTTCGGAACGTTAAACCCCACATATCAATCAATCAACACACCCAGTTGTTTACTCTCACATATTGCAATACCTGCATTACACTGGTGTCTGAAAGGCCTTTCAATTGATTGTCCCAACTGATAGACTCAGTGGTCAAACATGGTCTGCTACATGGGAGGTTTTGAAGCCATAGAGTCCACAGTCTATTTAGTTGACAGAGCATCCCACAATCCTATCAAAACTTCTTTGGCCATTGAGTGATGAAAACAGATACCATGCAAACATGCCTTCTTGTTCAGTGTACTCGTACTCATGATTATAAAAAGAAAAATCTGAAGAGTATGCTTCGAAAGCAGTATATGTGAGTGGTTCGAATGATTTAATGAAGTATTTTTGCAACTTGAAATTTGCGAACTGCATATACTCGTTAAGGGGGACGTAGCAATGAAAACTATTTTACTTATTTATAGACATGAAGGGATAAAATTTGGCACGCAGATGTCATTTGTTGCACTGATATCATAAGCTGAAAGGCAGAGACTGCTGCGCCGTGCGTTGGACGAGCCACCTTCACACAGAAATGGCTCCTGCATCGCACAGAAATGCCACCATACACTTTTTCCGGTTGGGTGGATTGTTTGTGCAGGACATGACTTCACCAAATCTGCACGTGATCGGTGTGCCTCCTCATCGCCCTCTCATTGGCCATATTTGCTGCTGCTGTGCTTTTGATAGTCCTATCTGCGGGACCTTTGATTCTGAATGTTTCATGACCAGTGCAGAATTGGCTGTGATACGCTGTTCTGAGAATTAATGCGCTTCCTTTGGGAGGCGAAAAGGACACACAAAATTCTGATGCAGTTGGCACGCATCGGTTTCTCCGGCATGCACATCAGGAATGCTGATTTGCACGGTTTAACAAGGTTCTGGTGACAGGAAAGCACACTGCAACAGACTTGGTCTCAGAACTGAGTCACTGGGCACCTAGATTTCGTGAATGGCTCGTGGTTGGGTGCTATTGCGATGAAAAGAAGTGCAAACGGCGTAGAGTGGCTTTTGGCACACTCAAACTGCAACATGCTTCGACTATCGCTAGTCAATTCTGTGCTTTTGGCCAGTGTCACTGTAGCGCTAGAATTTCATTCAGGTCAGTGCTATCGCATTGCGTGTGTTCAAAGTGCAGTGCACAACTGGCAGACAATAACCAGAAGAAGTAATGGTGGACAAATTTTCTGCCATAATTTTCATAGCATCTAGCAGTCGCTGCTTCTTTTCGCCTTTTGTAGCTACGCCAAATACGCAACATATATAACCTTGTTATGTTGCTCAGTGTACCATCACTGCCTCATGAAATAATCGGCCGACTAAGTGGCTTCAAAATGCTGTCCTGCTACCTTGATGCTCAAGGCGATCAACACTTGATAAAGATGCGCAATGGCAAGTGCTTACCGCCTTAGCCCACCTACCTACAAAACAGTGCCAAACCGTTTGTGTGCCTTGCTGAATAACATAGCCTGTGACAGCACAGCACCATTCACCTAGCAAGGGATGAGGACTTTTGATACGTGCGCTCTTTGCGAAAAAGCCTGTAATGCAGGAGCATTGGTCTTGAGAGATGACAGACTTCGTAAAAACACTTCGCAGCTGCACTGGGTATTCTTGTGCCTCCGGACATTCACACGAACTGTGAAAAAACATTTCATAGTCGACCTTGCCCTTCGCAACCTGCAAAATGAGGTACTCTACAACAAGGACGCTCTCGCCTTTGATAATACTGTGTCTTGACATTGTAATCTAGAAAATACAGTACGTCCAACAGCAATAATCTCCACATCATAATGAGAAACTTAATGTCATGCATGTATTATCTCGCCGCTACCACCTTTGCCACTGTGGCCACTGTTTACTTTTCGCAGAGCCCCCTAGTCCTTGTGATGTCCTTAATAAATGAAGCTTAACTGACTTGTTGATCATTTTTTGTTTAATGTTTTTCTAGTTTAACATATTATAAAGCAATGATTTGTTCATTTGAATGGTCTTAAGGTTATTTCATGAATCTTATGTCACTTCCGTGCAGCGCAGGAGCCTATTTTGTGTGGTATCGTCTTGTGCACTACGCAGCGCAAGATACGCTGCCTAACTGAAATTGGTTTTGAGCTATCTAATCTAGTTTCTGAGTTGCAACACTTGACAGACTCCTATTGTCATCCCCAAAAAAATTAGGCATAAGTTCATCAAAATTTTTGCATAAGGATATTCACAAGGGCCTATTCTGTGCTGTGATGCTATTGGTTTACTTTTTAATATTCAAGTAAGCACTCAAAATTTTTTTAAACTTTGTTGAGCACATTGTTTAACCAACAACTTTTACAAAAACCAATTATAAAAATCTGAATGATGTGCTCATAAATATAGAAAGCTCTACGGCATTCACTAATGTTTTGGGATCTAAGCTCAACAAACAGAATGGCTATATCTTCATTGGTTGCAAAATGGCACAGGGACGACTGATAGTAACTGCTCAAAAAAAAAAATGAAAGCTGAGAAAATCGTTTGATGATTGATTGATTTGTGGGGTTTAACGTCCCAAAACCACCATATGGTTATGAGAGACGCCGTAGTGAAGGGCTCCGGAAATTTTGACCACCTGGGGTTCTTTAACGTGCACCCAAATCTGAGTACACGGGCCTACAACATTTCCGCCTCCATCGGAAATGCAGCCGCCACAGCCGGGATTCGAACCCGCGACCTGCGGGTAAGCAGCCGAGTACCTTAGCCACCAGACCACCGTGGCGAGGCAAAAGCTGAGAAAAAAAAAATCGAGCTCAAGGAAATTGGAGCTAGAAGCTAAGAAAACGAAGGGAGCTGGCTTTATTTTTCATTGGAAAAATGCAGCTTTGAGGCTACCTTGAGCTCCAACTTGAGCTCCGATTTGTCCTCTTTATGATGATGTCAATATTAAGGCAATCTGTCAAAGTAAAACTGTAGATTTTCTTTTTCTAAAGTATAGTAATGAAGTCTCCCGGATTTCGACCGTTCTTACTATTTCCTAGAAAATTTCCTAGAAATCAAAATTTCTGTGCGTGAGCTGGCCGCATTAGCAAAAATGCAGGTCAAGCTGTCCCAGGCTTTTTGTGAAACCACCGTATTTTTGTGATAAACGAATTGAGGAGGCATTCATTTAATGTACTGTAGAATCTCAGTGATGCGAAATTGCAGCAGATACAAATTCGTCAAATTCCCCAGCCAAATTACACTGTGTCTATTGGGCTGAAACTTAAATGTTGCGAACTCTTTTCCTAATCGCGGCGAGTGATGTGAACTTCAGTACTAAAAACGTTGAACTAAGGCCGAGAGCAGTGGGCTCGAAGCTTCAGAAGTACGCGTGCTAGCAGCGCACACACTGTCTTCGACAGTCCTTGTGGTTATCGCTACAACCACTGTGGACAAAACCACAGTCATGCATGGCAACGAGGTAACAGACAAAACTCCGAAAATGTGCGTGTGTCCAATGCTCGACCGGTCAAAGCAACGCTGCATTTCACAAACTGTGTGGACAAAAATCATAGATTGCATAAAACGAGTCAGTTGTGAAGGCACATGCGGAGCCAGCGCACGAGGATTGAAAACAGAACCACTGTTTGCTATAACCGCCTTGCACAAAACCGCAGTGGTGGTGGTGATAGCGATCTACGATCTCTGAGGGTACGTGGTTAACGCAGCGATAGAAAGCAGTAAAGGCGTAAGAAAGGCTAGACGCGTTTTGGCGTTCCTGTTCAAAGAATCTAGTAGCAAGCGAAGGTTCGACTCGCCCTTTCGCGGCAGTCAGCTGCCCCATCCCATCCGTTCACGTGTGTGCCAGGAAGACATATGCGACTTATTTTTACTGGAATAGATCCGCTAGTTGTTTTGATGATGCGAAATCTCGGGGGTATTTGTGGTCTTCCTTTGAGACTCTCACTTTAGTGGGAAAGCCTTCTTTCGTGTGTTTGCCACTCCAAGTCATAATAAGAACGCAAAGCCGATGCTTGCGCTGGCGACCCTTCCCCTCTTGTTTTTCGTTATGTTATTTTTGTGCCGAAAAAATGGCAAATAACCTACCCCCACCCGTTGCAGAAATCTCCCGGATTCCGAATCCTTTAACTTGGCAGGTATGCTAAAACCCAATTTTTTCATAGCTTCTGACAATATCCCTCCAGTAAAATGCTTCTTTCTCCACTTGTGATACCTATTTCGTTCTAATATTTCAGGATTGCAAAAAAAAAATCAATTGAAAAATGGAACATTTTGACCAAATTTAACATTCCCATCATCACATCTCCCCTTAACAACAACTTGTTTGTCTTTGCCCCGCCATGGTGGTCTAGTGTTTATGGCACTCACCTGCTGGCCCAAAAGTCGCATAGTGGAATGCCAGCTGCAGTGGCTGCATTTTCGATGGAGGCATAAATGTCTGTGGCTCATGTACTTGGATTTAGGTGTCGTTAAGAACCCCAGGTGGTTGAAATTTCTGGGGCCCTTCAGTGAACTACGGTGTCCCTCATAATTGTATTGCGATTTCAGGATGTTCAACCCCAAGTATTATTATTATTAACTTGCTTGTCTTTATCTCACCGTTTTGCTGTGTCTTGCTCGCCACAGCTTCACTGCTCAACTTAAAAATTAAATATGTATTCATCACCACGACCAAACAATTCATAGTTTAAACAAAAACGACATGCATATCAGTGCTTTCGAGTGTATTTATTTTTTTTTGTTTTAGTAACATGACAATGAAAATGATGATCCGCAGTGCCACACAAGTCTTGTTAAATACACCTGAACCTCTCAATGGCTATTTGAAACTGCCATCTAGCAGGACGACAATTTTGTCAAGTTGATGACGTTTTGATCGCCATTGACGGCATTGCCTTTCAAAAGTGCCCATGTAACACGACTATAAAGCTGTGACACTGTATTCCTGTGTGAGGCGACCAGCAAGCAAAGCTGCTCAGGTCATCAATGCAGTTAGCTTTGGGCTCTCGCCGTAAAGTGAACACGTAAATCCACCATCCGTGGTTTTAACTTTACCCCTGAAGATACCACCGATACCCGTATATATGCTTATTGGTAATCGTTCTTACGTAGCTTTAGTTTGTCCGCATACTTCTTGGCTCTTGCAGCTTATCAGCATACTGAAGAATAAAATGTCAGCAGCTGGTATCATTACAGTACCTTGTGGCAAAGAGGTCAACCATGTGATAAATAAAGAGTGGAGTTTCTGCAATTAGCACCTTCATTACGCCATTGCATCACCTGTTGCATCGCTCATTTTATTTTGTGAAGGATTTCATAAGGCTGTAGATCAAAGGCTAACAAACTTCCAAAAACCTTTTCAGGGGCCCATCAATATAGACCTTCTTGTCTGTGGGCATGTGTATATTTTTGAAGAGTCACTTCGTTCTACATGTAGCCTGTGAGATGGCTAGCGTTCGTCCAGTGTTCACATTCATGACGCATGTGTTGCTGTATTTACAGTTTGTTCCTTGCTACCCTAATATAGTTTTATTTACTGTAGACACTTCATTGCTGTATTACTTGAGACACTGTTACTGTATTACGTGAGTGTAATGTGTGGTACAAAAGTGGGTTAGTGTTTTACTACCTGTACGAGTTATCTTTTGGTATGAAAAGCTACAGATTTGTTTAAAAATAGCCTGTTATTTCAGGCTGCAGAATAGTTCATGGCAGCAGTTGAGTTTTATGCACACTGTAAATTCACTAAAACAGTGGTGGTGAGCAGTAGGTCAGTAGTTCTATTGGGATTGACCTGAAAATGCCCTGAAACTGCTCCTCACTGCGGTCAGTTCATGTTGACTACTTGAGCTGATACTATTCTACGGCTTTGACAGTGATGTGATTGCTACCCAATTGTGCGAAACTGCGCCAAGTGGCAAAACCTTGCGGCGTCCTGCCACATTATGGTGAGAATCTTATAACTACAAGCATGCACCGAGACTTTATTTCAATGGCCTTTTGGGGGAAAAAAACCCGACTTGGCAGGAACTTTGTAGAACTAACTGATCTATCGAACTCTGTGTGCAAGGTTTTTACCAGCAGTATTCTAATGTCTGCATTAATCTGCAACTTAGGAAGACAAAAGTGCAGCCCAGGTGACCAGTGCGCAGAAGCCGATTGCTTCCGTGGCTAAAGAAATAGTCTCGCTCATGTTCTCAGATATGCTCTCTAACATGAGGGTTACCATCCATCTGGTTCATGATATCAACGAAGAGAGCATGCTCAATGGTGCTGGCATTTGTACATCCTCTTTTTACATGGCCCCTTCTGTCTAAAGTTGCATAATATCTATTTAGCGGTAATTCTGGATGCTATAGTTTCCTGCCGAAAGGGATCAGATGAGTGGAGGAGGGCTGGGTGTAATGCTAACTGCCCCCTGCTGCATAAACAGTATTTTCTAGGACTAGTGCTGTCTCATTCTGTGGCATAACAATATTCGATCAAGTTAATATAGTCTCTAACTACTGTAAAGGCAGAGAAAATTAATAATGGGTGCAATTACAGGTTTTACAGCGAAAGCTGTTATGAGATTCCAATAAGGGTAGCTTGCGCTGTAGTTGTCTGCCGTTGGTGTAACCACTTTTGAACTAAATAAGAAAAAGAAAACTCCATAAATAAAAAAAACACTAAGGACCCAATGGGATTCGAACCCAGGTTCTCTGCGTGCCAGCTCAGTAGTCTACCACAGAGCCACGCCGCTGCTTGAAACTACGCTGAAAATTAGCTTTAGGCGTGCTTGTTATCGGGAAAGGAATTTCATTGATATGAGTAATAAAGTGAGGAACAACCAAGCGTCGCACAATGTTGATTGCATAACAAGTGGGTTGTCTAAGGGTCCATCCCATTACAATAGCTTCAGGCATAATTCTTGTCATCATCCGTGGCGAAAAAAAAATGCACAAAATTCTTTTCAAGTGTGTAGCATGTACGACACTTCTCTGGAGAATGACGATAGATGGCATAGTGAATGACTGGCTACTACACAAAAGTTGTGATAATTTATGGTGCAGTGTGTACTCTGCAAGTGGGCTTGGAGCAGCTACCCAATGAGTGCTAAAAGAAAATCTATGAAAGGTCGCTGTTGCACTTTTTGCTGTGACAGTGCTGCATGTTCTGCGGAGGCCGCCCAGTTTTTCGTTAGGTCGCAGCTTTTTACTTCATTGATTGCATCAAATACAGGGAGGAGTACATGTATGTGCTGGAACAGACTGCAGTATTTTTTTTCCCCCATTCAGGAAGAGGTCATGCAGAGGGCTTGTTCTAATAGGATGCTGTAGTTAGGATTTATCTGCATTTCCAATTGCGGCAGAGGTCTGTGAAGTTTTACTAAGCCACGCAGTCTCGGCATGCGCACACTGGTGTCTCAGTTGTGCTTCGTGCTTCTCGACATCAATGAAAGCTGATGTTCAGTAACTATTCAAATAAGATACGAAGCCCTTCATTGTCACAACTTTTATTGAACACAGTGAATATTTTGGGCACAAAGGACCAGTAATAATAAATAAATCCTGAATTTTGCCCACAAACTGTGAACAGCAGCCCAATGATTTTCTTCACACCATTTATTTTACTATACAAGAGAGACCCAGGTTGTATTGAAAGCACGAACTTTATCACAATAGGTTTTGTTCTACAGAAAAGAAAATGGCATGGAATAATTGAACAGCTTGCACTTCCATGCAGCAACTCTACCACATTGGAGAGAGCCTCATTTAATAACAGACAAACTGTATTACAGCAAATCTAGGGTTGAAGAAACTAAGTTTGGCACAAGAAAAAGTATAGTAACAAGTAAATTTAACTTCATGGAATTTTATTTGAAAGCATGTATTCACGTGTCCGTATGATGGACTCTCGTTACGGAACCTGAAGGGATCAGGAAAAGGTTTTCGTTTAACAGGAGTTTCGTTTACTCATAGATGAACAAGGATGGAGAATCTAGGTGTGAAGCCAATCTTGCTGGAGCCAGCTGTTCCATTTAAGCAGCCGTTTTGTTTAACCTTGTAATGTCCACTGTATCATATTTGATGCATTGAATATGATACCTCAATAACGCTACTAAAAGCTGCTGTAGATGTCACGATAAACAGCTATTGCGGATTTGACGTGCTATGAAGAAGGTACAGTGAATTGTACATTATATGACAGTAATATTTCCAATTAGTACTAATAAAGTTATGCCTCAAACAAAGTTTCATTCATATGTTTCTTAAAATGAACTGTACAAGAAGAGTCATAACAGTCAGCATTCTCTCGCAATTTTTCTGAAAGCATAGCTTTTCCTGGGCATTACAGGGTCAACAAATTTCCGTTCACTGAAAGTCTACTTTATAGGCATTTCATTAAACATGTAACAACTATTTTATATAGACTTGAATAGACATAGTCTAATGTACTGTGCCAAATTGGGGTTTTATTTGCTCCAGAAGCTGCTCGAAAATGTCTTCTATCAATCACACCACTACTTTGGGAATTCCACTTTAAAGACTATTGTGTAGGGTCGCAAAAGTGCAATTTCTTTTTGGCAGATTGTCCGTTTCATGGGCCATTACCTGCTTGCGTTAAAGTTGCCAAGCTGACCTGGATGCTACATCACAGCCACCGAACAAAGCTGGATTTCCTGAACACCGTCACCAAAGCTGAAGATGCCTTCCTACCATCATTTCTGTTCCTGGATTGCATTCTCACCTGAAAGGATGGATCCATTCCCATGTCAGTCATTTTGTCATGACTACTTTGGTTGCTGCTGTTAAGAGTCATATCTGTTGGGACATATGTCATTTATCTGTATTGAATGCCATATCGTTTGGGACAGGTCAGTTTTACTTTGTGAATGCATGTATAGCAATACAAATTAGCCTTTAGATTGCAGTGTCACGTCCAACCATGAGATGATGCACACTTGCTCGGAATTGACAAATTGTTCAGCCCACTGGATTGAGCTTCATGAAAGGGTCTTGAAATCTGCAAAAGCTGTCGAATGTCTGGGAAATTCGAGTTACAGAAAAAATTGTTCAGTGAATTCATCTATAAAGCGGCATAGGTCAGGGAAGACTGCTTCCTTGGTGCTCACACGTATATATTTGGTTTACTATTATAAAGGCCGTTTATTGCATTTCCGGAAAACTGAATGCAGTAGCCCAGTCATGAGTTCTTGGTCGCGCCACTTTGTTCTCCTCATCTTCTCTTGCTTGTCCCTAAGCTTATATATAATGTTTCCCTCTCTAGTGATCCTATTCTATGTCGGTATCTTTACATATTCAATCTCTCTGGTACCTTAAGAATATGACCATAGCGGTGTGGACGCACTAGCAGGTGAACCAACCGCTGCGGGCGCATATTCTCTCACGCTCGACACATGAATTTAGTCTTGTAGTAAAACGGGTGTCTTGTGTGGGAATCGTCTCCTGGTCATGAATAGTGTGGTGTTTCTTGAACGGCGATTTCAATATTCGTGTGCCTTCTCTTCATATGATCTACATGATGCCTGCGCCTCCTGCCATTTCGAGTTACCGTTAGAAATGACCGTTAGCGGCATTCTTCAAATACCACGGGTAGCCATGCGGGGTTGTTAAGAAAATTCTTAACCCAGACCTTGTAGCCTGGCACATAGTGTTCTGCTATGTCATTCACCTTTCTCTCTTGGGTAAGTTTTCGCAAGTGTAGCGCGTCCAGGTGGGACGGCAGCTGCCTTCCAAACATTAGCTCTGCAGGCATTTTCTGCATTATGGTGTGTGGTGTCATATGCTTCTTGAAAGAAACCTCGGTAGCCGGCAGGAAAAACTTCCATCAGTCAATTTCTTGAGAGCCATTTTCACTTCTTCTATCATACGTGCCGCTTGCACATTTGTTGCCGAATGATATGAAGCTGATGTTATGTGCTGATGTTAGGACCGTACGTTCACGCATTGCGTTCTTAAGTTTTTTGAAAGCAGTCTTGTGTGGAGCTTTCTATTGCCACTCAGTTTCTTTGTCCAATAAACTATGAAGAGATTCGGTAATGGATGCCTTGTCGTGGAGCAACCGGCTGTAAAAGCTCATCGTTTCTTAGGAGCATTGCAGTTCTGCCTTTTTTGTTGGTTCTGGCGCACTTGTTATTGCTTCGACCTTTTCAGACGTTGGCTCAACCCTCTTAGAGCTCACTTTCTAGTTCAAGAACTGCACTTTGTGTACACCAAATATGCACTTTTCTTTGTTGGCTTTAAGGCCCACCTTTTGCAAATGCTGCAGAACTGCTTCCAGTCAATCTAAATGCTCTTCGTTTGACGCTCCCACTATGAGGATGTCATCCAAATAGACGCAAACACTGGGTATTCCAGCGAGCAGAGTGTCCATGAAGCGTTGAATTATCGATGGTGATGTTGAAACGCTGAATGGTAGTCGCTTCACCGCGTACGATCCTTCGATTGTATTGATAGTCAGCATCTCTGAAGTGGCCTTGTCGACATGCAGTTGTTGATGAGACTGTGTTAAATCTATCTCAGAGAATATCTGTCCACCTCGAACAGTTGCAAGCAACTCTACTGGCGTTGGCAAAGGATACGTGGTTGACTTGATACTCGCATTCACAGTGCTTCTGTAGTCCCTGCACAACCGCAAAGATCCATTCTTCTTCCTCGCCACTACCGCAGACGTAGCCCAGTCCGAGGCTGCGATGGACTCAATTATGCCTTCATGTGTGCAGCATGTGTGTGAGTATCGCTGTGCGTCCACACAGCAACACTCTCACACATGCTCTGGTAGTGTAGAAACGCTCCTCCCGACTCTTCCTCAAGCAAGTGGGAGAGGTCCCTCAAAAGCTCACTTCTCGCCGACCAGCAATGAATGGGCTGTCCAGCAGGCCCACAGAGCGGCGACCAGGTTACTTCCGGTTGTTTCCTACGTGGGAGATGCCTGCTACGCACTAAGCGCATACTGCGGCACAAAATAGGTTTCTCATTCTATTTCTGGAGCTTGTCGACTTCTCAACAGAGGGCATCGCGTAGAGCAAATGGCATCTGCCGGCATTTCAAAAACTTGGGTGTCGTGTCTTCAGCCAGGTCGATGTGTCCAGGTGGGCCTGAATGTCCACTGAGAGCATAGTCGAACACCGCAGAGAACTTGGCTAAGGTGTCCTCAATGGTTCTTCCTGCCTGTGAGATTGTTGAGCCCATGCATCATAATTCCCAGTTTTTTAAACCAATTTCTTCCTAACAAACTGCCTCCCACTCCTCCAGCCACGAGCAATAGTAGCTGAGCTCTGTTGCTTTGGAAAGAAACATTGATCATCACGGAACCCATGATGTCTGGACATTCTCCCGACCATGTCCGTAGAGCAAGCTTGTGTTCTTTTAACACCGGGGCATGATGACACCAAAGGGGAGCAAAAGTCACTCCACTTATTATCGAGAACGCCGCTCCCCAGGCAACTTCCAGCTTGAGTGACTGACGAAAAAGTAGAACTGCCACGACAAACCTAGATGTGGTTTCCATTTGTGGTTTCTTGTTAAAAACTGTAAGGAGGCAGTCCTAACAGTTTGTATTTCTCTTCTAAATAATGGCTTCCTTGGTACTTCTGTGCTTTAGCCTTTTAGAGAGACAAGCTTTGGCCATGTGACCCTTCTTATGGCATATGTTACTCGTAGCATTTTTGAAGAAACACTTCTCGGCCTTATGATCTGCTAGACATCAGAAGCACTGAAACGGCTTGCTTGTAATGCACTCTTGAAAATGCTGACAATTTACATCGAAAGTGTCAGCCTGCTGCTGGCTGCCTTGTATCTGCCTGTGCTCGTTTTTCGCTGATTCAGTCATCAACTCCAGTTCGTAGGCTATCTTAATAGTTCGCTTATTTACAGTTAGCAACCATTGTTGAAGCTAAGAATGGTGGATTTCACATACCAGTCTGTCTTGTAGCATCACTCTCAAAGTTAGAATTGTACTCGCTGCTTGAGATTGGCCCTTCGCGCTACTGCCTGACGCCTCCCGACCTGCCGTCGTGGAGTGTACGTTGCCAAAGTTCCAGTCCTTTGCCAAGGTTCGCAGAGCTGTCACATAATCCTTGATGGATTTGTTAGGAAGCTGTTCTCGCTTCTGTAAACGATAATGGCCAAGTAACTCAGATAGCCTGTGATCAAAGTGCTGCATCAGTAGCTTGATGATGTCCACCTCTGAAGGTCTGAAGGCTTCTGTGAAGTTTTTTGTTTCTTGTTAGATCTTGATGAAAATTTGCACATAGACTAAGAATGACCTCCCAATGCTTCTGTGTAAATTTCAAAGTGATATCACGAAAACTTCCTGTGAGACATATAATTTTATTATGGTAACTCGTGCATCGACGGGAGAGTTCAAAAATGGCATAAAAAGTTGATAAACACTGTGTGATGAGGTAAATGTATCCTGAAGAAGGCTCCATTTTCAAAATTATTTTTTGCAACACTAACACTTCTAGTTTAGATTATTTTCATTGCTGCTTTACTTCACACTTTCACTACAAATAAGAAGCCTTGACAAAAGTTTTGAAAAGCCTGAATTTAAGAAAGCCAAATGCAGCCCCGTGAAGTACAGTTCAAGGAGTGTCATAAAACAAACAGAACCAAAATTTGTCAAGTAGTTGTCAAGATATCTGCTCCACGATCAGAGCAACATGCAAAAAACATTAGTGAGAAATCAAGATTTAAAGTTCTGTATTATGTTTGCATGCTTAATAGACACAAGGGTTATAGTTCTTGGTGTCCTTAGCGGTGTGCCATCACTTAGCTGTCTGCCCTTTAGCCTGGTGACCTTTTGTAGCTTTTTTTTTCACATGGTGCCTTTTTCAGCTGCTCTGCAGCATTCACAGCATTCAAGTTGAAGACCAAAATAGGCGAAAAGCTGGGTTTAGGCATGGAGGTCTCCCACATTATACCTGCATATCGCTTCACTAACTGCAGTTTCTGTAGCTATCAGTGAAGTATGCTATTCTTTAGGCATAATGGACCAAATAACTGTGTGCAGACCTCATGGTACTGTCTGGGATCCATGATGGCTTATACTATGATAATGAGGAACTAGTGGCAGCCAGCTTGAACATTCCACGGAGGTGTCAAGCACCTGCAGCCCTAAACCATTCATGAGATAAAGGAACCTATTCCAACTCTGATGCGACATCACTTACCTCTTTTCAATCCTGTCGTAAACGGCACTTGCTAGAGGGCCACAATATATGTCAGTTTCTTCTTAGCCTCGTTTTTTTTTTTTTGCTTCTCCAGGACAGCCAGTGTTTGAAGCAGGTCACCAATAAACGTGTGATCCTGTTGTGTAACTACGTCCAAAATAGAAGAGCGGCTTCGTGACCTGTGAATGATAAGTTTTGCTTATTCACAATAAAGGAGCAGCAGGATGAGGACATGCGCATGCGGCAATCTGAAAAGATTTGTTGAATTAACGTAAATATTCAGAACCAACAGCCCACAGGAGCCGAAACAGAAACGGCAACCTTACAGCTTGGTTAGTTAACTGCAACATGTGGTTAGGCACAAATAAAAAAGTGTAGACAATTCAGCTTTGCTTTTTAATGTAGAACATTACAGCATTATTGGTCCCCGTTGGAGTCGCATTTTCTTTAGTATGCATTGCTGCAACCAATGGGAGAAAGTCAGCTTAACTCTAGAGCAGTAGTGCATTGCTGGGAAAAAGATTTTTTGAGGGCTATAAAGCCACTTTTTTATAAAAATGTGAAGGTCTTTTCTAGTCTCCAATGTCAATATGTGCCCAGCCGAGGCTAAACACACAGCTGGCGCTGAAGCCGTTGCACCTGCACCTAGCATGCTAGGTATATTTTTGAAGCTTTGGCACGTTGCAGCTCGCAGCTTAAAAGCCTCCCCGATTGGCTGTGCCCATTCATTCACCAATAGGAGGTAGGCCTTTACATTGCAGTATTCTTCTATAGATTTGTATCTCGCAGGCCGGTGTAAGCCCTGTAGTTTCAAAATGCAGAACAGTCAATCGATTTCTTTCCTTATGCTATGCAGTTTCTCCATAGCAGCATGAAGCGAACTTTATTTCATTGGTAGTGGCTGTCACAGGTAGACTGCTTGGGGCTCTTCAATATCTTGGCTGAGATGTTCAACTGACGCTGCCTGCTGAGAACGGTAGAACATTTCTTTAAAACGAATTTTGCTGATCGTGAACGTCAGGCATCGAGTTCAGTGGCAGCGGACTATGAGGTTGCAATTATGTTCAGTGTGCGAGCTGTGCGTGCATTTAACGTGCAGAGGAAGCACACATTTAGGCCCTTATGGTGGATTCAAAATGCTTGTCGGTCTACTGGCTGGATTTCACTTTAATTACCTGCTTCGTTTGTCTAATTTGTCTCATTTTAGCTGAACACACTCTGAAAGGCAGAAAAATATTCGAGCACTAATAATGCAACTATAGCACTAGAAGTCGCTAAATATTCCCATTAAGGTTATTTCGTTTTGAAGATTTACCTAAATGGCCTAATGCAGTTTAATCTATTGTTGGTTACCGTGGAGGCTACGTTACCCTGCATGCCATATTCTGAAAATATCGAAAAAGCACCTTCCAGCTTATCGTATGTTATGTGACCAAAGACACGTTTGAATGCAAGTATGGCAGCTTCCATAGTGTATATATTCCATATTCCATTTACCACACCAGGATACGATGTTTTGAAGGCTAGAAATAAGTACAACTTGATCGTCTCCGTAAATAATTCATTGAACACCACACAATTATCGGTGAACAATGTGATTTGTTCTGGCCCTGTAGTTGTTTTAGTGATGTCAATAATGTAAATTAAAAATAGTGAATGTCCTAGAATTTTGTTCTTTGGGACTCGTGAAGTAACGGGAAGTTCACCAGAAAAGTTATATTGAGAACAACAAACTGCGTAAGGTTGGTCAGATAGGCATAAATCCGATAAGTGAATATGCTGGCAGTTTAATAATTTTGAGTTTTTTATAAGGTATCAATATCCTTAAAGGCAGTTGCCAACTTATCTATTACACGAGCAGAGCAGCATGCCAAAAAGAAATGTAATGAGAAAACAATATTCAAAGTTCTGCATCATGTTGCATGCTTATTAGGCTCAAGGGTTGTAGTCTTTGTTGTCCTTAGTGGTGCGCAAACGTTTGGCAATCTGCCATTTAGCCTGGTGAGCTTTTGCAGCCTTTTTTTTTTTCACATGGTGCCTTTTTCAGCTGCTCTGTGGAGTGCACAGTGTCGAAGTGTAAGACCAAAAGAGGTGCAAAGCTGGGTGTAGGCACGGAGGTTTCCCACATTATACCTGCATATCGCTTCACTGACTGCAGTTTCTGTAGCTATCAGTGAAGTATGCTATTCTTTAGGCATAATGGACTAAATAACTGAGTGCAGGCCTACGGCAGCATTCAGTTTTTTTTTTGCCCTGACACAATTCTACAAGCTGTGGATGTAAAAGTTGCTGGTCAGCAGCAGTGTGTCGTCCCAGGTGATATTCAAGGGGTGGCTGTGGTTCACCTTTAGCTTCGGCAGCCTGGTGTCTGTAGCAGCTATCGGAACCTGGTGGGCAAAGTTCCAATTGTAGGTCCTCCTTAGTCGATGTCGTGTGGTACAATGTAGCCATGACCGCTCGCTGCAAATCTTCTTTTTTTAGGATGCTGCCTTAGGGCTTGGCCATAATAGTCTGTGCATTGCATCTTCAAAATTTTGTGACTATTTCTTCCCGCCAATAGGTTGGTCTTCCTTGCTCTTTGTGAGAGTGGCATGCAGGGCGGTGCCCATCCTCTTTTTTAACACGATTGGTAAAGTATTCTTTTTTCAGCGGCATAAAACTTACTGGCCACTTCCACGTGGTTGTAGTGGCCACCTCCACGTGGTTGTAGAGCGCCCAGAAGTCCTCGACAATATCGAACCAGGCTTTCTCCAAAAGGTTTTCCTCCCAGCTGCAATTCTTGTCGTTCCTGTAGAACCACAGGCTCCACTGATGCTGAAGCGGGTGTTTCAGTAATGATAGCTTAATAGGCTCAAGGGTTGTAGTCTTTGTTGTCCTTAGCGGTGCACCAACGCTTGGCCATCTTCCCTTTAGCCTGGTGAGCTTTTGCAGCCTTTTTTTTCACATGGTGCCTTTTTCAGCTGCTCTGTGGAGTGCACAGTGTCGAAGTTGAAGACCAAAAGAGGTGCAAAGCTGGGTGTAGGCACGGAGGTTTCCCACATTATATCTACATATCGCTTCACTGACTGCAGTTTCTGTAGCTATCAGTGAAGTATGCTATTCTGAGTGCAGGCCTACGGTAGCATTCAGTTTTTTTTTTTTTTTGCCCTGACACGATTCAACAAGCTGTGGATGTGAAAGTTGCTGGTCAGCAGCAGCGTCTCGTCCCAGGTGATATTCAAGGGGTGGCTATGGTTCACCTTTAGCTTCGGCAGCCTGGTGTCTGTAGCAGCTATCGGACCCTGGTGGGCAAAGTTCGTAGTGTAGGTCCTCCTTAGTCGATGTGGTGTGGTACAATGTAGCCATGACCGCTCGCTGCAAATCTTCTTTCTTTAGAATGCTGCCTTAGGGCTTGGCCATAATAGTCCCTGAATTGCATCTTCAAATTTTTGTGACCATTTCTTCCCGCCAATAGGTTGGTCTTCCTTGCTCTTTGTGACAGTGGCATGGAGGGCGGTGCCCTTCCTCTTTTTTAACACGATTGGTAAAATATTCTTTTTTTCAGCGGTATAGAACTTCCTGGCCACCTCCACGTGGTTGTAGAGCGCCCAGAAGTCCTCGACAGTATCGAACCAGGCTATCTCCAAAACGTTTTCCTCCCAGCTGCCATTCTTGTTGTTCCTGTAGAACCACAGGCTCCACCGATGCTGAAGCATGTGTTTCAGTAATGAGAGCTTAATAGGCTCGAGGGTTAAAGTCCTTGTTGACCTTAGCCGAGCGCCAACACTTGGCCATCTGCCCTTTAGCCTGGTGAGCTTTTGCAGCCTTTTTTTTTTCACATGGTGCCTTTTTCAGCTGCTCTGCGGTGTGCACAGTGTCGAAGTTGAAGACCAAAAGAGGCACAAAGCTGGGTGTAGGCACGGAGGTTTCCCACATTATACCTGCATATCGCTTCACTGACTGCAGTTTCTGTAGCTATCAGTGAAGTATGATATTCTTTAGGCATAATGCACCAAATAACTGAGTGCAGGCCTATGGCAGCATTAAGTTTTTTTTTTTTTTTGCCCTGACACAATTCAACAAGCTGTGGATGTGAAAGTTGCTGGTCAGCAGCAGCGTGTCGTCCCAGGTGATATTCAAGGGGTGGCTGTGGTTCACCTTTAGCTTCGGCAGCCTGGTGTCTGTAGCAGCTATCGGAACCTGGTGGGCAAAGTTCCAATTGTAGGTCCTCCTTAGTCGATGTCGTGTGGTACAATGTAGCCATGACCGCTCGCTGCAAATCTTCTTTTTTAAGGATGCTGCCTTAGGGCTTGGCCATAATAGTCCTTGAGTTGCTTCTTCAAATTTTGTGTGACCATTTCTTCCCGCCAATAGGTTGGTCTTCCTTGCTCTTTGTGACAGTGGCATGCAGGGCGGTGCCCATCCTCTTTTTTAACACGATTGGTAAAGTATTCTTTTTTCAGCGGTATAGAACTTACTGGCCACTTCCACGTGGTTGTAGTGGCCACTTCCACGTGGTTGTAGAGCGCCCAGAAGTCCTCGACAGTATCGAACCAGGCTATCTCCAAAAGGTTTTCCTCCCAGCTGCAATTCTCGTCGTTCCTCTAGAACCACCACAGGCTCCACCGATGCTGAAGCGGGTGTTTCAGTAATGAGAGCTTAATAGGCTGAAGGGTTGTAGTCCTTGTTGTCCTTAGTTGTTCGCCAACCTTTGGCCATCTGCCCTTTAGCCTGGTGAGCTTTCGCAGCCTTTTTTTTTTCACATGGTGCCTTTTTCAGCTGCTCTGTGGAGTGCACAGTGTCGAAGTGTAAGACCAAAAGAGGTGCAAAGCTGGGTGTAGGCACGGAGGTTTCTCACATTACACCTGCATATCGCTTCACTGACTGCAGTTTCTGTAGCTATCAGTGAAGTATGCTATTCTTTAGGCATAATGGACTAAATAACTGAGTGCAGGCCTACGGCAGCATTCAATTTTTTTTTTTGCCCTGACATAATTCTACAAGCTGTGGATGTGAAAGTTGCTGGTCAGCAGCAGCGTGTCGTCCCAGGTGATATTCAAAGGGTGGCTGTGGTTCACCTTTAGCTTCGGCAGCTTGGTGTCTGTAGCAGCTATCGGACCCTGGTGGGCAAAGTTTGTAGTGTAGGTCCTCCTTAGTCGATGTGGTGTGGTACAATGTAGCCATGACCGCTCGCTGCAAATCTTCTTTTTTAGGATGCTGCCTTAGGGCTTGGCCATAATAGTCCCTGAATTGCATCTTCAAATTTTTGTGACCATTTCTTCCCGCCAATAGGTTGGTCTTCCTTGCTTTTTGTGACAGTGGCATGCAGGGCGGTGCCCATCCTCTTTTTAACACGATTGGTAATATATTCTTTTTTCAGCGGTATAGAACGGCAAGTCTGATCCTGACACAGAGCTAAAGAACTGCGGCTGTCACTAACAGGAAATATGCTCGTGTAGCGCAGGCAATTTTTTGCTAGAGAGTGGCAAAACAATATGCGGGCCGCCTAGTCTTCGAGTCACTATTGTGGTCTTTACCTGCTTTGAGGCCCACAGCACATCCAGGACAATAATTTGACAGAACACTGTCGATCTGGTGTAGAATTCAATCACCGTGCCCACGCCGATGTGGGATGCATGGCCGTTTGTAATCCGCATCTCATCGTACACCACTGTGACATTTTTGGTGGGTGTACCCTCCATTTGGTGGAAAGTAGCTTCTGTGGCTATTTTGTTTATAAGGTTTCTAATCTTATTAGCAGCAGATAGCTGGTTTAATGTATTATAAGAAATAAACTTTATTCGGTTGATTTGACGTAGTATGTGGTAAAAATATTTTTAAAATCCACTAGCTACTTTTTGTACACACAAAATAGATATCAACAACATAAAAAATAGGGACATTTTGGACGGAAATTTCCGAAAAAAATTACCAGTTAAGGGGTTAAATGGGCAGTCAGGAAGCTGCACTTTGAATGTCCATATAGAATGTACTGAAAAGCTTCAATATAATGAAGTTGATTGCACTAGAAATTGCTATAAAATAAACATTATACAGGCTCTATACAGTATGAGTGAGAAACAAAATATTCTGAAGGGTACATGCTTGCAACTAAGAAAAGTCCCTTTTTACACTCTGCAGAAGTTGCATTTCGATGCTGTTATCCAAAAGGCTGACCCCCCTTTTTTTTGTAGGTACTGCATAGGCAGGTTCCAACGATGGCCTGCCCGGATCGAGAGATTCTTAGCACCCTCTGCTGCATTGCTGATCTGACCGCCGCCGTGGTCAGTTGCTTCGCAGCTGCTGGGGACTGAGGGCCGTGAGTAATTTGACGTATGCATGTGGGAGGTAGTGACCAGATACTGCATCAGGTTGGCCAATCCTTCACTGGTGAAGAAGTGCGTTCCCGGCGGTGGTTACCAGTGAGGCCGCACTCCTACTTGTATCTACTTATATATGTGTTCAATCGAAATCCGTGCACGTAACATAGGCAGTTACTCTGTGAAACAAGGAACGGTATGGAATTGTTCTTCATATATTCATGAATCCCCTACTCAATCAGCTATTTCAAACTATTGCCCCTGACAGTCAGTTGAAGTAGGCGGCCGTCCCTACGGCTTTCCTCGTTCGTGCCTGCATCCACTATCTACACCTCCCCATGCAAACGGGGTAAGCTCAAAATATGCTTACGTGGGGGAAGCCCTCGGGGTGTGCAGAGGCGCTCGAGGTGCTCTTACGAAACGGCCGTGGTGGAAGGCCCAGCTTTCCGTACGTCGATCTCGGTGGAGACATGGCCGTTGCTGCGGAGCAGCTGACACTTCAGTGAGTCAAGCTCTCAAACGTGAAGCCGTGCTCATTGCTTGTCAGTCTCGGATACCTCATCTTCCAAGAAGGTTCGTGACTCTAGTCAGCTTCAAAGAGCTATTGCCAGAAACAGCAGGACAGCAGGACTTAGTCGTTAAGAGGGGGCTTGGGCTCTCAGAAGCTGACCCAGCGAACGGAAACTAATGCTCGGTTCTGCTTTCCAAGTGGTCGTTTCACAGAGCTCGCACTCAGCTGACGAGGGTTGCTCTGGGACAAAAATCAGATTCGCAAAGAATCGTCAAGCGCAGTCGCAACGAATCACACACTACACAGCACCAAATTCTTCGTTCAACCCCTTATCTAGCGAGAGAAGTGTAGCTGTACTATTCGAGGAGCTAGAGGGTGTTAAATGACATATAGGGTTCAGTGAGGTTAGGATGCCTATACGGTGCTACAGAATGGGCACGTCCTTTGCTATCGGGGCTTGGCAGACAGAATAGAAGTGGGAGTGGGGTTCCTAATTCACAGAAACAAAGCTGGCAACAAAGAGGAATACTATAGCATTAATGAAAGGGTGGTAGGTATCGTAATTAAATTGAATAAAAGATACAAGTTGAAGGTGGTACAGGCTTACGAGCCTACATCCAGCCATGATGATGCTTCAGTTGAAAGCTTCTATGAAGACGAGGAATCAGCAATGAGTAAGGTAAAAACAAAGTATACTATAGTGATAGGCGACTCTAATGCAAAGGTAGGGAAGAAGCAGGCTTGAGACCAGGCAGTAGGAGATTATGCCATCGGTACTAGAAACGCCAGAGGAGAAGTACTAGTAGAATTCGCAGAACGCAATTATTTAGGGATTTTTAATACCTTCTACTGAAAACGAGGAAACCGCAAGTGGACGTGGAGGAGCCCTAATGGCGAAAATAAGAACGAAATAGACTTTATAAGGAGGGCACACCCAGGAATCGTGCAGGATGTGGAAGTGGTGGCAAGGTACGATGTAGTGACCATAGAATGGTAAGGTCTCGAATGGTAAGGTCTCGAAGGCTTGAAGAAGGAACGACAGAAACTGATACGCAAGAAGCCATTCAATGAGCTAGCACTGAGAGGGAAAGTACAGGAATTCAGACTGTTGCTTCAGAACAGGTACTCGGCTCTTAGTGAGGAAACCAGCCTTAGCGTAGATACAATTAATGATAATCTGATGAGTATCTTTACGAAGTGTGCCGTGGAAGTTGGAGGCAGGGTAGTTAGACAGGACACTGGCAAGCTTTCCCAGGAAACGAAGAATATAATTAGGGACCTTAAAATCTTGAAAGTCTCAAGTACACAGACAAAATAGAACTGGCAGAATTTTCGAAGTTGATTAATAGGCGTAAGGTAGGCGATGTAAAAAGGTATAACATGGAGAGAATTGAACACGCTCTGAAAAACGGAGGAAGCGTCAAGCAGTGAAAAGAAAACTTGGGATAGGCAAAAATTGGATGTATGCACTAAGGGACAAACAAGGCAAAATAACTACCGATATAGATAGGATAGTTAAAATAGCGGAGGAGTTTTCCATAGATCTGTACAGTAGCCGAGACAACCACGACCCTAATACTATAAGAACTAGCAGTAACCCAGATGACACCCCACCAGTAATGATAGAAGAAGTCAGAAAAGCTTTGGAGTGCATGCAAAGAGGCAAAGAAGATGGTGAGGATCACGTAACATCATGTCTGCTGAAAGATGAGGACAGATTGTGTTAGAAAAACTAGCCACCCTGTTTACGAGGTGTCTCCCGACGGGAGAGTACCACAGTCTTGTAAGAACGCTAACATCATCTTAATACATAAGAAAGGAGATGACAAGGACTTGAAGAATTACAGGCCGATCAGCTTGCTCTCTGTAGTATACAAGCTATTTACAAAGGTAATTGCTAACAGAGTAAAGAAAACATTAGAATTCAATCAACCAAAGGAACGAGCAGGATTCGAACATGCTACTCAACAATTGACCATTCATACTGTCATCAGGTAATAGAGAATGCTCAAAATATAACCAAGCACTATACATAGCCTTCATAGATTACGAGAAGGCATTTGATTCAGTATAAATATATCAGTCATCATGGAGACATTGCGGAATCAGGGCGTAGATGAAGTATATATAAGCATTCTGGAAAATCTAAGGGGATCAACTGCTACCATAGTGTTTGATAAAGAAGCAAACAGATTACCAATCAAGAAGGGTGTAAGGCAGGGGGACACAATCTCCCCAATGCTATTTACCGGGTGCTTACAGGAGGTTTTCAGAAGCCTTGAATGGGAAAAGTTAGGGATAAAATTTTTTTTTAGCGGTATAGAACCGTAAGTCTGTTCCTGACACAGAACTAAAAAACTGCGGCTGTCACCATCAGAAACTATGCTCGTGTAGTGCAAGGTAATTTTTAATAGAGAGTGGCAAAACAGTATGTGGGCCGCATCGACTTTCATTTGGCCCGAGTTTGCTTCTGTGTTTTTTCTGGCAAACATGCGCTTCTTTCGAGTCACTATAGTTGTGTTCACCTGTTTTGGGGCCCACAGCACATTCATGACAGTAATTTGACAGAACAATACTGTCAATCCGGTGTAGAATTCAATGACCGTGCCCACGCCGATGTGGGATGCGTGGCCGTGTGTCAATCGCGTCTCATCGTACCTCACTGTGACATTTTTTGGTGGGTGTTCCCTCCATTTGGTGGACTGTAGCTTCTGTAACTATTATTTATAAGGTTTTTAATCTGATTAGCAGCAGATAGCTGGTTTCTTGTGTATTATAAGAAATAAACTTTATTCCGTTGATTTGACGAAGTATGTGGTAAAAATATTTTTAAATCATCTAGGTACTTTTAGTAGACACAGTAATATAAATCAACAACATAAAAAATAAGCACTTTGTGAACGGAAATTTTTTAAAAAAATGACCAGTTAAGGGGTTACATGGGCTGTCAGAATTCAGCACTTTGAAAGTGCATATAGAAAGCTACTCAAAAGCTTCAATATAATGAAGTTTATTGCACTAGGAATTGCATCAAATAAACATTTTTACAGGCACTGTACAGCATAAGTGAGAAAGATTCTGAATGGTACATGTTTGCAACGTAGAAAAGTCTCTTTTAATGAAGAAAACTGTATTGTGCTGAAGTTACAGGAGAATCAGCAGCGATTAATTATAGAAGAAAAGCAGGATCGATGCTGGAGGTCATTTGGCTTTGTCCAATGCCACTCGAGTCTTGAGTCTCTCTCTCTCCCTCTCTCTCTCGCGATGCGTTGCCTTGTGGTTTCAACTCACAAGATCACTTTTGTTCTTTTTTCAATGTTCGTCGAACCAACGCCTCAAGGCAACAGCACTGAGCAGACCTGCTCTGGGCCCATTTGACGTTTCTTGGCGGACGCCGAGATGCTGCCGGTGAACTCGGCTGTGTGCATTCCAATGCCGCTAGCATAAGGAAGCCTGGATTAAAATAAGCATTCCTAATATGCATATATTAGGTTTATAATGCAGTTAGAGGGACACAGAAGGCAAATGACATTTTGTCAGAGTGAAAGCCAATGTATGACAACGTACAAAAACGCAATATTATCAGCAGCAGTGCCCTACTCACAGAGAAATTAAGGTGAATGTATCCCACAATGTGCCCCTTGAGTGAGACACTTGTGAAATGATCCTGATGATGAGAGCATTAGACTACAATAATCACTAGTACTCATACTATTGTAATGAACGAGACAAACAGCACCGATTCCTTCCGGCTGTTCTATTCTTCTTTCTCTACTTTGCTCTGGCTGCCCGCGTGCCCTAAACCTGGTATTGCTCTTCATCATTACGCTACTACAAGAAAAGTTTTCCTAGCTTGCTGTGTGCCTCCTCTTTGCTTTGTTTCTGTGTTTACCCCCACGCTCCAGTTTGCTTAACCATTAAGAACCTTGTTCCGGATTGTAATGTTTGTGGTGGTCTGAAAACTAGCACTTGGTTACTGCATGCATTGAAAAATTTGCTGATCAGGTTCGGCAACTCTATGCTGTCTTCTACGTCCTGATGAACGTGTGCCAGTGCCATGCAGCTTAGCTGTGTTTTTCCCGTCTTGCTTCACAGCAATGTCTTTGGTCTTCTGACGGCAATGAAGGATCATTCACTCGATGACTGAAGCACACTCTATCTCCTTGAGTACTGGCCAGTAGGCTCATGCATGTTACAAATATTGCCACCACGCAGTCGACAGAACTCTGTTCTGGTGCTCTTCATGCAATAAGCTAACGAGAGATGCGACTTTGTTGGAGTCAATGTCCGTGTAGCGTTGCGTCGCCTCCACATCTGCTTTCAATAGCATATTTAAAAGAAAACTTTCCAGTGCCTTGTACATGGCAGGTCTTTTTGAGTTGAGATAAAAGCGCCTCTCTCTGCCTGACAGTGTGCCATCCATGTTTGAAACGATATGCACCGAGAGTATTCTCTGCTTTGATCGGAATGACACATGTGCTCCCTTCTCACACTTGGTTGGACACCGTCTGTATCTAGGCTTATTCACTGGATGTACCTTACCATTCTACGCGACTTTAGCAGCATGTTTTTTAACAGTTTCATGAAACATTTCTTCATAC
>WOVY01010940.1:0-192569 GCA_013436015.1 Rhipicephalus annulatus | reverse complement strand
CACATCAATGGGCCCTGAACTAGGACAAAACTCTAAGCAACATTAAGAGAAGCAGCGAGCAAGCATTAATGGATGGTGAAGCCCCCAATGGGTGGAAAACTAAGCAGGATAAGCATGATCTATAAAGGAAAGGGGGACAAAGCTGATAAAAACAACTACCTTCCTATAACAGTGACATTAGTAGTTTAGTCTGGTGATGCAAATAGTAAAGAAAAAGACTACAGGCATAGTGGAGAATGAGGGGGTGCTGGGAGAACTACAAATGGGTTCCGTAAATGGGGGGTTGAGGACAATGTGTTTTCATTGATGCAGTGTATTGAAATAGGGGAAAAAGAACACAGGCCCCTGTGGCTGGCATTTATAGATATCAAGGGAGCTACGATAGTGCGGTTCAAGGAGACTTGTGGGGAATACTAAATACACTAGATGTGGAAGATAATATTACTAATCTTCTAAATGATATCTATAAAAGTAACAAGGTAGTTATGAAATGGGAAGAACAGGTATCTGAACCTATAGAGGTACAATGGGGCTTCGACAGAATTTCCCTTGTCACATTTGTTATTTATGCTGTATCTACAGGGACTAGAAGCCAAATTAGAGGGGAGTCGACTGTGCTTCAGCCTCTTTTGCCAAGCAAGGAAAACACATTGAACAGTCACTACCAGTTTTGTATGCAGGTGATATAATATTAACAGCCGACAACAAGGAAGATCTGTGGGAATCGATAGACACCTGTGGTAATGAGGAGATAGCTTAAATTTGAAGTTCAGCAGGCAAAAATCCGCAATCATGTTTTTAATGATAACAAAGGCAGTGAGCATAGGATGGAAGTCACGCTATAAATAGTGGATAAGTATGAATATTTTGGCCTATGGATGAATAACGGGGATGGTAACAGGAATGCAGCTGAATGAAGAATGGGGCACTGTGGAACTACAATAGGTATGGTGTGAGAGATATTTGGAAAGGCGTCATGGTCCCGGGTTGACGTTCGGCAATGCAGTCTTGCGCATGAAATCAGAGGTTCCAGCAAGATTGGAAATTAAAACAACGTGGCATAAGTTGACTTGCTTTGGGAGCGCACGGGAATATCCAAATCAGGCGGCACAGGGTGACATGGCATGGACATCGTTTGAGTGCGGGAAGCTAGCAGCAAGATAGAATTTGAGGAGCGATTGAGAAAAATGGGAGAGGAGCGTTGGGCTAGAAATGTTTTCAGCTACTTGTACATGAAGAATGTTGAAACTAATGGAGAAAGCGAGCTCGAAAATTGTCAAGCAAGTACTTAGACAACAGCAGATACTAAGCCAAAAGGAATATCGGTTAAGAAGAAGTTGAAGAAAACAGAGAGGGACATGTGGAAGATTGAAATGCTTACAATATCATCACGGGAGACCTACCGAACTTTCAACCAGGAAATTGCAAAAGAAAAAATCTACGATAATTCTCGGGATAGTTCTCTGCTGTTCGAGGCTGGAACGGGAGTGTTGCGGACCGAGACGTATCGAGTCTAATACGAAGGCCCACACAGTACGTAGTGCTTGTGGAGAGGAGTAGTAGTAGTAGTAGCAACATTTACTTAAAAAAACACAGCGGTTGCCTTGGAAACCAGTCTTTGGTGTGTCAGCTTCCGGTACAGTACTAGGTGGAGTCCCTAGTCGGGGACCCCGTTTGTCGTGCCCGCTGTCCTGGCATGCTGGACCCGGCTTGTTGGGTCGGAAGGTCCTGGCAACAGAGCAGGGTCGTCTCGCAGTCCTCTCGAGTTGTATTTGGGTTTGGGGTAAAGAAGGATTGAGCTGGCGTGCCCACACCATGTGGTAGGTGTCAGCCACCTCCGCACATGACTGGCAGAGGCCGGAAAAGAAAGAGTCAAGTGTTTAAGCACTGCCGGGCACCAGTAACGTAATGGTACATAGCCGGAGAATTCTCTCTGCGCCTTCTTTAGTCCTTTACAGAACAGAGGAAAACGGCAGGGGAGTGCCGGTATGGCTAATTATCTTTCTATAAGTTGGGAGGGGAACGTTCTCTTCTGGAACACAGGGGTAATCGGTGGGCGAGGCAGTGGCCCGAGGAATGAGGCGCGGGCGCGCAGCGTGCACCGCCTTATTGCCTGCCAGGCCCTAATGGCCAGGAGGTCCAGATTAGTGAACGAGGAGAGGGGTAACTACCGCGGACAAGATTGAAGAATTTGCGCAGCTAGGGGTGAGATCCATCCCAGTTGAAAATTTGGGCATGCTCCTTTTGAGTCTGATATTGTATTTTAGAACTGTCGTGTGATATAGCTAGAGCTATGGCCACCTCTTCAGCATGGGTAGCATTGGGTGCGTGAAAGGACAGACCATCCACCTGCCTGTCTCGATTGGGTTGAACTCACAGCGGCCGTTACCAACCCCCCGGTAAGGGCGGGTGATGTCCGTGTAAAAATGCGTTTTTTAATAGTCCGAATTGGCGCCAGAGAGCAAGAGCCGTGCCTCTCGACGGCCGGCGTGTTGACTCGCGGAACATATTGGTTGGAGGGGTCGAACATGAAATTGCGCATTTCCAATGTTCGGGCACTCGTACCCGCTCCTCTATGCACCAATTTGAAGGCGATCTAGGAGTCGTCTGCCTGGACGGTGTCTGCGCCAGGCGCGTGTATTGATTTATTAGGTGAGCCCTCCCGAGCTCCTGGTAGGTGTTTACTACTACTGGTTAAGGCAAGGTTTATGTAACAGCATAAGAATATAGGCGTTGCATATTCCGCACTGGGGCCGACACATAAGGGGACTCGAAGAGCGGAAATGTTTTCTGTGTGACGCAATACGTCGGCTGCTGGCGACGTGCCGCTTGGCTGTTGTTATAGGCCCCGGGTGAATCCTTACGTCACCAAAGTCCAATCAGAAGCGCCGCCTCCCGTGATGTCAGATTCCTCCGATCAGAAAACTGCCATGGGTTGCACCCATGGGCGCGTGATGTTGCCACGCATTGCGTAAAACTCGCCAGACGTGATGGCGCCGCTTGCATCATCGGGCCTGCTATCGGGCCCGTTGTTGAGGGAGCTCTCCGTGCGTTGCGTAAGACACACCGGCCCTCGGGTTAGATGACGTCGTTGAGATGATGGCGTTAGGCGGCTAGCTCGCTGCCTTGACACAGATTGCCTTTGAGAGGCAAACGCGTTCGGTCTGGACTCTCAGGCGTAACAGCACCCCCGCCGCCAGACAATGTGCCAGAAAAGACGAGCTGCTTCCACATGGCTCGGATGTCGGGCGCGCTTGTTCCGCCAAGTCCCTTCAGGATCGCCTCCAGGGCCATGGGTAGAATGTAGCTCCAGGCTCAATTCCGGGAACACATCCCATTCTTGAGTACGGATTTCATCTCCACCGGCTAGTCGCCAAAATTTGTCGACTAGCTTTGCTCGTATCTTCGGCGATTTTTAGTCTCAGCACTTGTCGATGGTTCTGCAACTTCTCAAGAACGGCTTGACCAGAGACAACACACGACATAAGCAAGTGCCTTCGGTTACCCGGCAGAAACACCAGACAAAATATAGTACAACAGATATCTAGCCATGTGTCCATCGGAATTTATTTCCCTCTACATCAAGAGGCACGTGTGGAAACCCAAGACTTTAAAATGAGGACTCAAATTTTTACATGTACTACAACGCACTGACGTAAAATACAACATTAAGTGGCCCCTTTAGATCACTCTGTACGAGAGGGCTCGGCTAAGGCCGTGAAGGACAAAATTTTGCCCCGATTCGCCAGCGAAAGACCGAAAGGTGGAGAAGGTACTAACTAAAACGCACGGCTCAATGCGTCTGCATTAGCGTTTAGCTTTCCTTTTTTGTAGCGAACGTCTAAGTTATGCTGTTGGAGTGTGCTCCACCTCAGTAACTGGCCACATGTTATTTAACCAGGTTGGAGGACAGTGGTCCGTTTCGACCACGTACAAACATCGAACCGGAGACATAACGGGATAGCTTTTGAATGGCCCACACAAGGCAAGCGCATTCCTTTTCACAGGACTGTATGCGTCTTCCCTGCCGCTCAGTTTTCGACTTAAATACAAAACTGGCCTTTCGTTACTCGCAGTGTCTTCCTGCACAATATAGCTCCCATCACTGGCGTCGCATTGAATGACAAAACCCTTAGAAAAATCGGGTGTCATGAGAACGGGCTTTTTTTCGCTTAAGGCCAGTTTTCAGCTTGCAAAAAACGCCTTCTCTTTTTTTGAGTCTGTCACACAGGTCCCGTTAATTCGGGAGGCGATCGCCGGGCTAATTCCAAGAGCCGAAGTATCGGCCCCCCGAACCGCACCACGAAAGCGTGGACAATTATAGAAGTGGTCCTTATTGGCGCGCCAGCAGACGCCGGCTGTGGCCCAAGAACAAGTCAGAGCCGAGAGTTGATAACAAACAAATTATATTCTCAATAATGGCAGATCGAAAGCAATACACAAAAAATGCACACTCCACAATAGTTGCATACAATATGTCACCAATCAAACCAATCAATCAACGTACTACACAATACAATCAGCCACACTTGAAACAACTGATCACGGACAACAATACGCACTACAATGCAGTCGCAATGCATTGAACAACCAAGACACTTAAAGACTAAAGAGATAGAAAACCTATTCAGTCCAAGTTCTTGGAACCAAAGTCTAGATGATACTCTTCCGAGAATCACTCACTCAAAGTCCAGCATTGTTGTCGTTCCGCGGGCCCTCGAAGTTTCTCTTCCAGGAAACCCTCCCGTCTTCAATTGGCCACTCTTCAAACTTCAACTTCTTCGCCGGAAACACGTCGGCTTCACACTCGCAGCTGTTTCCACGCGTCTTCGCTCGATAGCGGTAAACACACGCTCTTGCCTGTAGCCCGAGCCTTCACCCCTCAGGTGGAAATCCTCTTCATCTCCAGCTTCGTCCCTACGGACCAAAAACCTTCGCCGACTACACGGCGGAATCCCTACGCGCTCTGGCGCTCACTTCCGTCCCTCCTGCTTTCTCGTCTCGGCCGCTTGATTAAATACCTTCCGCGCCACCTTCCAGAAATTTCTCGTCATTTCGTCAGCGCGATACGCAGCGAAGGCTGGGGAGAGGCGAGACGGTTTGTCTGCCCTCCGCCGTCGGATGACTCAGCTCGGCGTGGCCACGCCTCCTTCGTTCTAGAAAAATCGCGCCTTGCTGGGCCGCCGATGTGGGTGAGGAGGTTCGTCCTGCGAAGCCATGCTTCTGCGGGGAGAGTGCGCGCCCGGGAGCCTTGGATGTTTGCTTTCTTTTTTTCTTTTACCTCGCGGCGTTTGTCTCCCGCCCGTTGGTCGCAAGGATGTTGGCGGCGCGCTCTTTTTTAGCGCTCGTTCTGTGACACTGCCCCCCACTTTAAGAATATTATCTCATAATATTCAAACCACACAACGAGCGCGAACAGTCACCACACACTCTCACAGACTGTAACACCATCAGTCACTCATGACACTTCACATTCACAATAGATCACTTAATACAATCGTACATTGTAGTTCAATTCCACAACACATGAAATATAGCCACAGGTACATGCCTACAACACTTCATCACACATTCCAAACAATACAAACGTACAACGTTCTGTCTATACAACAATTATACAAACTATACATCACATCATTCGCACAGAACACTGACTCGCTCGACATACACTTGAGACACAGGATAACACAACATTAACACAACATATGGCACTCAGCACTGCCCAACACATTCTGATTCGACTTAAACACTTATCCTGTGTACTTTGAGCGGCGCTTGCGCCCTTTCTTGCGGTGCTCGCTCGATCTCTTGTTTTTCCTTGTTCTTTTTCGGCGAGCCCTTTCCAACGACGGTATCTGAGGCGGCGTCTCAGCCATCGTTGTCACTTCCGACACCGTTAACGCGTCATTACATTCGACGGGTCCTGTCTGTTTATTTACCCACTTGATCATGCCTCTACATTTTGCCCGGCTGGCCAACTCCGTCTCCTTTACACTGTCGGTCGGTTGAGGTCGTGCCGACGTAAGTCCAGTTGCCTCGGCTCGTGAACTTATTCGACACGATCGTCTTCTCCTTCGCTGTCTCTTGCGCCGCAGCTTCACCTTGGGCTCTAGTGAGATCCGTCACGGGATGCTCCTCCACTGTATCTCGCGGCCGCTGTGTTGGCGAGGGCTCTATCTTCGGGTCTTCTCCCAAACCTTCCGGATCATTCGGTCCTCGCGCCCCGGCGATGTTTCCGATGACAAGGTCATACAGGGGGGTCGTCATGCATAAAGCAGTAACCTTCCCGCTGAAGTACGGGGTTTCATCTCGATTTCTGCTTCGGGAAGCATCCGAACTGTACGGTCAATTAAGCAAACCGGTTTCGTTTTGCCTGTTAACTCCCTTTCCCGTACCAAATCTCTCCGCACGATAACAGTGGAGCTACCGGTATCTCTTAACACCGTAATCTTTTTGTCCGCAACTTTTCCAGGCAGCGTTGGCATTCCTTTCGTAACACCGGTTGGCTGTTTTGACATTACAGCACCCACAATAGGAATTTTCTCCCCATTCTTCAACTCTACGAATCCATCGGTGACGGCATTATTATCAGATTTCGGTGCCGCTTGCACACAGGATACCTGGTGAGTTTGACTCGCTCCGTTTCGACATGCATCTGCTTTGTGCCCAGTCTGACCACACTTGAATCATTTTACTGCCGTAGGGCTCGTAAAGATTGTTCGACAGTTTTTCGCGCGATGACCCACTCGGTTGCACAGAAAACATCGCGGAATGCTCTCTGGTGCACGCTTCTTTTCTTCGGGAGCCAATTTCTTCGAATCATCGGGACAATCCTTCTTGACCTTGGCCAAATTAGTTCCACCTTGTGCTTCCAAGAATTGATCAGCCAATTCAAGCATGTCTTCAAGTGAGTCAGCCTTCCTCTCTTTTAAGTACAGTGACAGGCTTGGGTGGCAACTAGTAAGAAATTGTTCTCTAATTAGGAGCTCTCTAAGCTCATCGTACTCCTGTGCTGTCCCTGAAAGTTCAATCCATCTGTCGAAATAATGGCAAAGTCGGGCGGCATACTGCGTAGCCGTCTCCCCATCAGCTGGCTTTCCTGTCCTAAATCTGTCCCGGAATCCTTCCACGGTAAATCTAAATCGCTTCAGCAAAGCAGCTTTCACCTTTGCATAGTTGGCTGCATCGGTCGGCGTCAGCCTACCGTACACACTGAGCGCTTCACCACTCAAGCAGGTACTCAAAGCAGTTGCCCATTGATGTTCCGGCCAATTCTGGCTCCTCGCAATCGTCTCAAATCTGTGGAGGTACGCGTCTAGGTCGTCCTTCCTTTCATCAAACGCTACGAGCAGCTTGCTTGGGTTCAAGCGGAAGCCGTGATCTTCCCGTTCGCTGCTTTCAACTCTAGCTTGGACGGGAGTTTCGCTTCGCTGTTGCAAACGGAGCCGCTCGAGTTCCATCTCGTGCTGACGCTGCCGTTCCCTTTCCTCTCTTTCTTCTTTCGCCCTCTCAGCTGCCAGTCTTTCTTTGTCCAGCTCCAACTTCAATTGTAGCTCTCTTTCTTCTTTCAGCTGTCGCTCCTTTGCCTCTCTTTCTTCCTTCAGCTGTCGCTCCCTCGCTTCTCTTTCTTCTCTCGCCCTTTCGGCTGCCAACTTCTCTCTCTCCAACTCCAACTTCAATTGCTGCTCTCTTTCTTCCTTCAGCTGTCGCTCCTTTGCCTCTCTTTCTTCTTTCACCCTTTCAGCTGCCAACCTCTCTCGTTCCAACTCAGCTGCTTTTTCTTCCTTGGCCCTCTCTGCTGCCAACCTCTCTCTCTCCAACTCAGCTTCTTTTTCCGCTTTGGCTCTTTCGACCGCCAACCTCTCTCGTTCCAACTCAGCTGTTTTTTCTTCCTTGGCTCTCTCAGCTGCCAACCTTTCTCTCTCCACCGCCTCTTTCTCCTTCTGGCTTACCCATTTCCGTAGTTCGGCGCCGGAAAGACCCATCTTCTCACAAAGCGCAACTAACTTTTTGAGATCCATTGTGTCTCGCAACTCGCAAATAAAACCTTGCCGCGTGCAAAAAGTATCTGCCTAAATCAGTCTATCGGAACACTCCCCTGTACTGGGTCACGAGAACACTGAACAACACACAAAATCGTTCCGATAGCACTATCACAACTCGAGGCTCTTTCTCACTACTTTGGACACACTGTGCACCAAAAAGTCCTATGTCGCGGACGCCTGATTAATTGTCACACAGGTCCCGTTAATTCGGGAGGCGATCGCCGGGCTAATTCCAAGAGCCGAAGTATCGGCCCCCCGAACCGCACCACGAAAGCGTGGACAATTTAGAAGTGGTCCTTATTGGCGCGCCAGCAGACGCCGGCTGTGGCCCAAAGAACAAGTCAGAGCCGAGAGTTGATAACAAACAAATTATATTCTCAATAATGGCAGATCGAAAGCAATACACAAAAATGCACACTCCACAATAGTTGCATACAATATGTCACCAATCAAACCAATCAATCAACGTACTACACAATACAATCAGCCACACTTGAAACAACGGACACGGACAACAATACGCACTACAATGCAGTCGCATGCATTGAACAACCAAGACACTTAAAGACTAAAGAGATAGAAAACCTATTCAGTCCAAAGTTCTTGGAACCAAAGTCTAGATGATACTCTTCCGAGAATCACTCACTCAAAGTCCAGCATTGTTGTCGCTCCGCGGCCCTCGAAGTTTCTCTTCCAGGAAACCTCCCGTCTTCAATTGGCCACTCTTCAAACTTCAACTTCTTCGCCGGAACACGTCGGCTTCACACCCGCAGCTGTTGCCACGCGTCTTCGCTCGATAGCGGTAAACACACGCTCTTGCCTGTAGCCCGAGCCTTCACCCCTCAGGTGGAAATCCTCTTCATCTCCAGCTTCGTCCCTACGGACCAAAAACCTTCGCCGACTACACGGCGGAATCCCTACGCGCTCTGGCGCTCACTTCCGTCTCCTCCTGCTTTCTCGTCTCAGCCGCTTGATTAAATACCTTCCGCGCCACCTTCCAGAAATTTCTCGTCATTTCGTCGGCGCGATACGCAGCGAAGGCTGGGGAGAGGCGAGACGGTTTGTCTGCCCTCCGCGTCGGATGACTCAGCTCGGCGTGGCCACGCCTCCTTCGTTCTAGAAAAATCGCGGCCTTGCTGGGCCGCCGATGTGGGGTGAGGAGGTTCGTCTGCGAAGCCATGCTTCTGCGGGGAGAGCGCGCGCCCGGGAGCCTTGGATGTTTGCTTTCTTTTTTCCTTTTTACCTCGCGGCGTTTCTCCCGCCCGTTGTCGCAAGGATTTGGAGGCGCGCTCTTTTTTTAGCGCTCGTTCTGTGACAGAGTCCCACACCACTTTAACCGGCTCGGACTTTCGAATTGCGTCACTTAGAGGGCTGGCAATGCTAGAAGAGTTTGGCACGTAGCGCTGAAAGCATACAGCTAGGCCCAAGAATGCCCTTATCTCAGAGTTTGTGGTTGGTCATGGGTAGTTCATGATGGCGACGGCGGCTACCGTAATTTCTGAAGGTCTACGCCGGCCACGCCCCACAAAGTGTCCCAGGTAAGACACCTCGCCGCACCCTATAGGTGACATTTTGTAAATTTCACCGTAAGACCAGTTTCTTTCAACCTCTTCAGCACGACTCGTAAAATGCTTGACATGTTCTTCCCAGCTGTTTGAGAAGATGGTGACATCATCAAGATACGGCAGAGTGAAATCGGAGAGGCCATTAAGAAACGCGGTTCATTAAGCCTGAAAGACAAAAAGGTGCCTTTTTCAATCCAAAGCTCAGCTTAAGTGAACGATACGCTCCGAACGGAGAAATGAATACGGCATAGCGGCTAGCGCGCTACGTAAGGGGGACTTGCCAATACCCTCGCACGAGTTCTAACGTGGAAATATAGCTAGACTGTGACACAGCTTCTACCCTCTCCTCTAGGTTTGGTATCGGGTAAGTTTGGTCTCGAGTTATGGCGTGAAGACGCAGATAATCGATGCATGGCCTCGGATTTTTTTCCCGGCACTTGAACCAATATTAGAGGGGCTGTATAGTCACTCTCGCTCGGTACTATGACTCCCAACACCAGCACTTTACCGATATCCTCTTCATGATCTGCTTTAGCACAGGGGAACATCGATACGCCTTGCTACGGATTGGCTCTTCACAAGTTAGCTCGATATCGTGTTCAATCACCGTCGTGTTTCCGAGACGGTCCGAAAACACGTCTTTGAACTCGGAAACAATCCTCAAGTGTTCCTTCTGGACTTCACTTAACCTAGGCTCTTTGTTCAACTGCTCCAAGATTACCTCTGATATCCTTTTGATTACATCACTAGAGGGAAAAATCCCTCTTCCTCTGAAACATTTAAAAGCAGATTTACGACCGCTTGACGTTGAACGTATGATTTCACCAAGTTACGTGTGGTCAATTTTGTTCGGCATCCTTTCTGGTTTCACTTGATAATTGGTATCAGAAAGCTTCAATATTGCTTTGGCGGGCCCTTCCCAATGAACCTCAAGCTTGTTCTTTTTGGACGGCTGCAGCAGCATTAACTGACTACCTACTTCAAAGGTGCGCTTCTTCGCCCATTTGTCGTAGTATACTCCTTCGACAACACTTGTGCGGCCTTCATGTGGCTTTCCACAAGATATTTCGTTTTCACCAGCATCTGGCGGAGGTCGAGAACATACGTAACTACATTATACGGTCCTATTCTAATCCCTGCCAGGACTCGCGTAGCATTCGCAATGGTGTTCTTAAACTCCTGCCATACACAAGCTCTGCAGGGCTAAAACCAATGCTCTCATGAGGAGCTGGTCTAGAAGCGAACATAGCTGGAGGAATACACGCTTCCAAGTCACATTTGTGTTCGTAGCAAAGAGCTCTCAGTATCCGTTTCAGGACAAAATGCATACGCTCTACCGGATTATAATGCGGTTGATGGGTCGAACTGTGCACTACTTTTATTCCGCATTTATCCAGAAAGGTAGAGGTAAGACAGCTGGGGAAGACACTACCGTTGTCGCGTTGGATTTCAGGCGGAAATCCGACGCGTGCAAATATAGATAGCAGTGCATCCACGACATGAGTCGAATTGAGCTCCTTAAGTGGTATCGCTTCTAGAATTTTGTGGCTACATAGAGGGCTGTCAGGACGTACCGACGACCTTGTCTTGACTCTGGCAGTTGCCCGACGATATCAATTACTAGGCGCCGAAAAGGTTCTGTGATAATTGGCACAAGATTCATGGGTGCCTTCCAGTTGTTCGTGGATTTTCCCGCTCTCTGACAAGTGTCGCATGAGCGTACAAAGTCTTCGACATCCTTCCAGCATTTCGGCCAATAAAAATCAAGGGGAATTCTAGCCTTGGTCTTCTCTATGCCGAGATGCCCTGCCCACGCGTTTTCATTCGCCAGTTCCAATAGTTGACGACGATACTTTTGTGGCACCAAAGCTGCTCATACTTGCGACCTTGCACATTTGTGTAGCACCGATGCAGGAGCCCTGTCTTCTCAGAAAAGGAAACATTCTTTTTCTGTGTTCCCAATTTTACGATTCCCAATAGCACTTTATTCGAGAGGTCCTCACGCTTCTCTCGAATGAGCGTTTCTCGATTAACTCTCGACAGCTCACTCCAACTTTCAGCTACAGGCGAGAATGCCTGTTTCGCCCAACGGCACCACTTCGGTCGCGCCAGGCGTCAAAAGATGTGAATAGAGCAACAAATAGGTGTTTTTCGAAGCCCCCCTCTCCCCATAACAAAGCGCCTCAGACATATTTCATCATCACCAGCAGAAACATCAAGTGAATAGCTGTGTACAGGGTTCGCGTGTTGCCTATACGGACGCTTGGTGGGCTATTCGCCGATTCGAAAAAGGTATAATTATGGCGGGGTGGGCACTTAACAACTGGGCTTGCAGTAGGCATTTAATGATACTTTCAAACTGCCAATGTCACGCACACGGTCATTGGTTTTCTTACGACACGTTTGAAGCATGCACCGATAAGCGAAGTAGGCTTGCAGTTCAGAAGCCGAAGCACCCGAGACCCGAATACACTATCGCGATCTCTTGAAGGTGAAGATCCAGCGGCCCCCCATTTTTGTGCGTACTTTGTGCTTGAGTTGCACGCTAGAAGTTTTGAGCTACTTGCCTTCGCGTGACATTCCAATTTGTAGCTATCACATTCATTGCTTCGTCCTTGTGGCGACACTCACTTTTTTGCGTGCTTTTGATACCCCCTTGGCGCGAGGTTCACGATATTCGGTGTTCAAGTTAACAAATTCAGCTGCCATAACGGTTAAATCACGAGCATATGGCGTTTGTCGCCAGTATTCAGATTCACCGCTATAGAGGTCAATGTGAGTGCATCCACCTCAAACGATGGTGCCAAACACCAACAGACAATGTACAAGCTCTCATATGTCAATTCACATTGAACGCTCAACTACCTCGGTAAAGACACGTTTCGCTATCGTGTTACCTGATTCCTATATGATGGAGGGATCAGCCGTCTTTTTGCATTATAGTTACCTCTTTAAAGTTATAATTAGGCAATGTTTTGCTAGCTACCTAGCTTATCATATTGACAGTTATCATACCAGGGATGCAATAATTCGACGTTTCAGGATAAGGGCCACCACTTTTTGTTGCATGCTTTTGCTGGAGTTACTAATTATTAAGGTAATTGAGCATTATTCATTAATTATCCAGCTTGGCGTATTGTGGAAGATATCCCAACATGCTGCGTACGGCTCAGATCAATACCATGGGCCAATTCGATACACTTAGCACATCTATCTGTTACTTCTTTACACTATAGGCGCAGTTAGCTGAAACACCCTGAAATATACGGGACAGGAATTCGCCTCATCATATGTATGAGCGGTTCCGCTTCTAAAAGTCTAATGAAAATAGTTCTCCATTAAAAATGAAATGATTTAAGATACTACGCTTACAACGACGTTTGCAGAACTTGTTTTAACTCTAAATTTGTACGCGTTCACTACACGGTGCATACGAATTGTGAGCACCTTCTTTCTTCATTATCAGAATTTTTTTTTCATGCGTCGTCAGCTTTCTAGGATTGAAAATTTTACCGTACGTTCCGAAGAAATACGCAGTCATTAAACGTACCACTCTATACAAGTAGCAATCACAGAGACTGCAATAACAATTTGTCGTTGTCGCTGTACATCGCAGCTGCAAATGTATTCCATAACGTTTTGTAGATTCGTACATCGTTAATATTCCATTCCATGCACACGTCTAGATGTGATCGTATATATATATATATATATATATATATATATATATATATATATATATATATATATATATATATATATATATATATATATATATAGAACTTGAAGGGAAGGCACGACAGGTCCGGGTATTTTCTATATTGAATTAACTTGCAGATAGCACATAAGAAAAGGATCGTATTTACTAACGTTTCGGCCGTGGCACGGCACGGCCTTCGTCAGAGTGCTATCTGCAAGTTAATTCAATATATATATATATATATATATATATATATATATATATATATATATATATATATATATATATATATATATATATATATATTTATATATATAATACTTCTTTCTTCTCGCTGACGGAATATCATTACGTGCAACTATACAGAGGGCACAGCAGTAGAGGTTGCATCGGGATTCAGCCGTAGTGCAGACGATTGACGCATTAAATGCTTCATCGTCTTCGTGTTGTAGATGAGATATTGAAACAAAAAAATAGAAATGCTCTTTATCGAAGGGGTCGATCGCGCGTGGTTGTCTGTACGAAATTTTTATTGTTGTTTGTGCTATTGTCGCTCGCTGAGCGGGAGGTAACGGATTCGACTACCATCACTTTCAACTTCAAGCTTCTTCTGCTCGGAAGAAAAGCATAACGAATTGCGTACAGAGTGGAAATTCTGTCTACCATATAGTCCGCGAATAAGAAATGAAAAGCCACCAGGAGGATTATAAACGATGTTACGTGGTTGGAACTCGAAGTGTGAGGTTATTGGTGTTCATAATGCAGCCCTGTATATCGTTTCAGGGGAAAACACTGGCGCTAGCTTCCGAGTGAAGATCATTGTCACAATATGTGTACTTCAGCTGACATTGAAGTCTCATCTGTGGCATCAGTGACCGCAGACGAGAAAACTCTATGATGACCGGAAGTGGCCTCATGAGTTAGCGCGAAAACGTCGATAACGCAGCTGGCGGCTAAGAACACAATGTGTACAGTGTTGTGGCCATTGAAGCCCTTGGATCTCAATTGTTTTGTTAAGCTGCGACATTGCGGCATTTTCGCAGCCAAAAGCACGTGCGGAAATGCCGCATGCTTTAGAAGGGGCCAGACCACACGCACGCGTCGCAGCGCGTCAGCGTGTCGCCGCCTCAAAATGTCGCGTACTGACGCGAAGCAACTCGTGCGTTCATGTGTCAGGCCTTTATACACACGCTGGCTTAGAAGCGGCCAGAGCGACTATTTCAACGCGGCGCATTTCTTCTCATCTTGCCAGGCACGTTGTGTTTAGCTCCTGCTCAGCCTCGTTGGGGGAACTTTAAACGAAAGTGTGTATGATGGAAGAGAAGTTCGTCGGGCAAGTTGATGGTGGAAACGACAAGAACGAACGAGAGTGACAGATAAAGCGCCGTGCACGATAGCGGTATTTGAACCCAGGATCAATATAGTTGCCTGCTATAACCATTATACAACGGAACAGCGCAGTAGAATCGAGATGAGTACGCCGCCGTGGTGTAGCGGTTACGCGGCTGCTGACCCGTAGGTTGCGGGTTCGATCCCTTGGCCGTGGCGGTCGCATCTCGATAGAGACAAAATGCTAGAGGCCCGTCTACTGGCCCATGTCAGTGCACATTAATGAACACCACATGGTCAAACTTTCCGGAGCACTCCTCTACGGCCTGCCTAGTAACCATGTAGCAGTATAGGGACGTAAAACCCCAGATAAAAAAGAGACCCACAACTGGCCTGAACTGGTGATGGGATTCCGGTGGAAACAAAAAGAGCATGAATTGTGGTGACAGGTGACAGCATACTTATGGCGATCTGAGTATAGAATTTATATTTGTAAATCGCGTTCAAAAGTAACCGAAACCATGCAGCATGTCACCCCCCTAGCGCAAGATCTATGAACCACAAATATGAAGTCCTAATAACTTTGCTGTGATTATTCAAAGCGCACTGGAATAAGACCTTAAATTTTGAATATGTTATTGTTTATTTTAGTTTGTTTCTAAGTGGCTTAAAAGGGAAACGAAGTAAAGCATGAGAAGTGGCGCTGCATGCTTCTGTGGCCTATGCTGAGAAACGGGTGCAGTTGCGTATGCGCGCGGCCGTGCGCTGTTTACAGAGTATACCTCGAGTTCCGTCGCGTCATGCGCATTGGTAGAAGCGCATGAATGCGATCACTGCGGCACACGAAATGCCGTCGACCTACTGCTCTGTGGAGAATCGCTAGCACTTCGTGCGTGCTGCTGCTGCCGGTGATGCTGGTGGTTCCTGGCTGTCCGTCGGATTCCTCGCTACCGCTCCCGTCCGTCCAAGCATGTTGCTCTGGCGCGCGCTACTTGATAGGAGTTCAGAGTTTGCGCAAGGTCGATCTAAATAGGTCGCGAAAGTCGGAACGAAAAGTGGTCTGAAACTTATTGCGACAGACATCGACAGCTGCGTGACGATTGAAGCGCGACTAGGTGAGGTGGGGGGAGAAACAGCGACAACAAAAAAAATTAAACGTTTATTTTCAATAGTTTTAAGTTTATTTGTTACAAAAATTAGTAGATCCATTTAATAAGGCTTTCATTTTGGGTATGTGGTTCAGCACCTTTTTTTTAGAAGCGAAGCTTTTTAAGGCGTGGGCTGTGCGTCCCCTGTATGTGCCACCTCTCGTTTAGTTCTTGCAAAGTTCACTAGATGGTGGTACTTGTAGCTGATGATGAAAAGATGCAACTTAAGATGTTATAAAATAGGAATGATGTCACATATGGCGCGTGTCATTGGTGGAAGGCAATCGTTCGATTTAGTGCGGTGACGTACGCCAGGGGGAGCGTTGTAATAAAATCGAGTGGACAAAATGTACGGAGGATTCGTGGTTTGCCAGCTTTACCTCCGGAGCTTCGCCCACTCATCATCATTCACTTCGTGGATATGGCGGCACTTTTTTTTCGTTTTTGTTTCAGAAACAGCGGGCACATGCAGGCAGCCTGGTCACATAGGCCAGCGGATTTGGGGACGTATCTGCAGCCTCCAGGCAATATGCTATCAGAGCTTTTGTTTAGTTCGGCGCATTACCAGGTCAACGAGGCATCTCTCATTTTCCCATGGTGATTTCGTGCGTAGCATCACAAGTTTACTTGTTTTATATGCGCATTCCATAGCTCAACGATATCTCAGAGAATGGGCAGATAGCCGCTCCTGTGATAGCCGACTGTTCTCGCTGGCGCACGGCCGGCATGCTCTCGCCTTTGGTGACTGTGAACGTGACAGGATAAGCAGCAAGACGCTGTACTTTACGCTGCTAAAGCTATATTTTCAAAACTGCTGTCTCGCTGCATTGATTTTCAAGGTTTGGGCAACGCGAGTTTTTCGAACTATTATGCTATTGTGCTCGTGAACATTTGTCTCACAATTGTTTCTGTGAACTTTCTCGAGCATCCTTCAAGTACATCACTTGCCTAATAAAACAACTTTACTTCCTCAATCTTTGTTATTTTTGTTTCTTTTTTCTCGCATGCACTTCTTCATCATCATCATCATCATCATCAGCCTGACTACGTTCACTGGAGGACAATGGCCTCTCCCATGTTCCGCCAGTTAACCCGGTCCTGTGCTTGCTGCTGCCAATTTATACCCGCAAACTTCTTAATCTCATCTGCCCACCTAACCTTCTGTCTCCCCCTAACCCTCTTCCCTTCTCTGGGAATCCAGTTAGTTACCCTTAATGACCAGCGGTTATCCTGTCTACGCGCTACATGCCCGGCCCATGTCCATTTCCTCTTCTTTATTTCAACTATGATATCCTTAACCCCCGTTTGTCCCCTAATCCACTCTGCTTTCTTCTTGTCTCTTAAGGTTACACCTACCATTTTTCTTTCCATTGCTCGCTGCGTCGTCCTCAATTTAACCTGAACCCTCTTTGTAAGTCTCCAGGTTTCTGCTCCGTAGCTAAGTACCGGCAAGATACAGCTGTTATATACCTTCCTCTTGAGGGATAGTGGCAATCTACCTGTTATAATTTGAGAGTGCTTGCCGAATGTGCTCCACCCCATTCTTATTCTTCTAGTTACTTCAATCTCGTGGTTAGGCTCTGCGGTTATTACCTGCCCTAAGTAGACAGTCTTTTACAACTTCAAGTGCACTATTACCTATCTCGAAGCGCGGCTCCTTTCCGAAGTTGTTGTACATTACTTTCGTTTTCTGCAGATTAATTTTAAGACCCACCTTTCTGCTCTCCTTGTCTAACTCCGTAATCATGAGTTGCAATTCGTCCCCTGAGTTACTCAGCAATGCAATGTCTTCGGCGAAGCGCAGGTTACTAAGGTATTCTCCATTAACTCTTATTCCTAACTGTTCCCATTCTAGGCTTCTGGAAACCTCCTGTAAGGACGCGGTAAATTGCGCATACACTTAGTGAGACGCAATTAAGGTGCAATAACATCGCGTAATAATAAACGCACGTAGCAGGTCAGCAATTAGGAAAATTTGAATTTCGCACTATGTAGGGCAAAAGCACAACTTCGCTATCACTTCCGGCGTCGACGTCATACTTTGTTTTTTTTTATTTTTTGTTGGTAGTTGTCCCTTCCTCACGTAGATGGCGATGGTGGCAAGAAGCAGCTGACTACTAGATCCATGAGCTTCAATGGAAGTTACGCTACCAGTTTACATATACCTTGGTGTGCGCTCGCATGCGAGCCAAAATTTGTTGCTCTAACTCGCTCAAGTTGTCAAGCGAGGACACATCGAAGCCATCCAACTACAACCGCACGTGAACTACTATGCGTGAATTGTCGATCGCGTGTAAACACGTTGTTTCGTTTTCGAAGACTTGGCTGAGCTCGACTTAGTCGAAAGTCGAAAAAACGACCTGTGCATGGTCAAACGTGCTTGCATAAGTAGCCCCAGAAAGTGTTGTAACTATTGTAAAACAATCTAACACGCTAGAAAGCAGTGGTCGCGGGACTGCAGGCTTGACAAACACAGCATTACGAGTTTGTACTTAGGGCTTCACTTTTCGTCGCTGCTGGGGTCACACTGGTGTATAATCGCTATCACAATCACATCAACTGCTTGCAGCATGTCTCCTTAAGACTGCATAACTACAGCAAATCGTAAGAACTTGGTATAGATCCCGCGTACAGTGGGAATCGATGATATGCGAATCACGAATTACGAAGGTTGAATTGTCAAAATAAAATCAGCACAACGTTACGAGGCGGGCGTAAATTATGCCTTACTCGACTTCCTTGTGATGTGTATCATGTTCGTGCCTGGCATTTGTTCTCGTCGTCCATTCACGTCACGTATTACCGAATTTGGCATATATGAAGCTAGCGAAACGGCCGCGAGCGCATCATGAGCGTGGCATGTAGTAAGGTTCCTACATGACACGCATATCATCATTATCACGTTTGCACCAGTCATATATCTTCATCCTTGCCTCGCCGCGGTGGTCTAGTGGCTAAGGTACTCGGCTGCTGACCCGCAGGTCGTGGGATCGAATCCCGGCTGCAGCGGCTGCATTTTCGATGGAGGCGAAAATGCTGTAGGCCCGTGTACTCTGATTTGGGTGAACGTTAAAGAACCCCAGGTGGTCGAAATTTCCGGAGCCCTCCAATACGGCGTCTCTCATAATCATAAGGTGGTTTTGGAACGTTAAACCCCACATATCAATCACATCTTCGTCATCCATTCACGCCACTCTATACCGCGTTTTGTATAATGAAGCTAGCGATAGTCCAGAAATGAGCACGGGCTGCAATTTCGCGGCCGTGCCCGATGCTCGCCGTAGGCGGGCCAGCCCGGTCCGATCTTGTATAGAGGACGGGCCACTCAGGTCCCGCCCGACCTGGCCCGACTCGATGAACGACGCAATAAAGCACATGGCAACAAAAAATGAAAATGCATTCATTAAGAAAAAAAAAACGGGCCGTTCATCCCTGTAGCTTCTTCTTTTTTCCTATTCTTGATAAAAGTAGAGACCTGAGTGCAAGATCATTCCCAAGTTATCATGAAGAAACAAAAGGTTGTCCATCAATTCGGGCTTCAATCGAGTGCGTCGTTCCTGCATTCTCAAGAACTTGAAAAGTTCTGATTCGGAGCACGCGCTTAGTGAGTCAGACGCAAGTATACTCGCTAACTTCATCCCGGTTATGCGAGCCGTCGTCAATGTCGCACCACTCGCGGAATGTTTCCACGCGCTGAATTTTCGCAGGACGCTCCGCGCTCCATGGTGTTTAAAATGGGAATTCTTCCATCAACTGCTTTGCGTAAGCGTGCACCTCCTCACGCTCTTCTGGAGAAAGCATGCACAGGTGCCTGAACTGCGGCCAGAGAAATGTGGCGACTTTATGATACTCGGCCAATTTCACCTTGGTGCACAAAAAATTCCGCGCACGTAGTTGAATACGGCATTTTCGTTGTTCTTGCTGAATGTTCGTGTGGCCTATCAAGGCTTCTTGCAATTTTCGCCACGTGCAGTAGTGCAAGTTGGAGCGTTAAACAGCTGCCGACTACTAGTGCTTGTGTAGCTACTTCAAATGGCTTCAGGAAAGTGATAAAATTCCTTCTCACATTCTTGTCAATTGGTTCTGTGGCAGCAGGATTCATTGTTTCCAGCAGAGCTTCTACATTTTCAAACTGGTGGAACACAGATCTGAGCATCCCAAGTTTCGAGTTCCATCGTGTTGCAACCTCTTATATTAAGCCGCTGCTGAGCTGACTGGCTAATCTACTTTGTTTGAGAAATTTCACCAGACATTTGACGCTCTGCGAGTTCTCATGGATCGAAGTGGCCTCTTCTGCAATGAATTCCGCAGCAGAAGTGTTGCGGAGGGCTGTGTCTAGCAAACGGGTGGAACAGTTCAATCTGTCATAGGGCTGCAAAGCACATATAATGTTCACACCCTGATCTGCAACAAATATCGCCTTGGCTAAAGCGTCGCTAAAAACACCAAGTTTAGCGAACCGACTTAACTGCTCACTCTGGACGTTCTCGCCACTTTTCTTCTCGTTTGGGTAGTCGCATGTGAAGAGCACGGGCAAGTGCAGCTTCCATTTGTGGTCGATGTAATGTGCAGTATATAATGTAAGAATTTTTTCCGTAATCGCCCGTACACATGTCTGTCTTGATAGTGCATCGGCTCTCGTTTATGGCTGACAGAGAGAGAGAGAGAGAGATAAAGATGCAAGGAAAGGCAGGGAGGTTAACCAGACGCACATCCGGTTTGCTACCCTGCACTGGGGAAGGGATAAAGGAGAGAAAAGAGGTTGCAGAAAGTTGAGAAGGTACACACAATCACGAGTGCACTCGGGGAGCACACACAGTCTACAGGCGGTCGCTCAGGTTTGTTGACTTGAGGTAAAGTAGCAGTGCTTTTGTTGCTTTCTGCGCAACTGAGGCAGATGCCCAAGGTCCTAGTATCTTCTGCACACAAAATGGTCCGGGGTCAAGTCGATTCAAAACCATCCGGAGCTGGCATCGCTGTGTGTCGTAGCAAGCGCAACTGCACAGGACGTGTTCGATGGTCTCTTCAGCTCCGCAGTAGTCGCATGTAGGAGTGTCTGCCATACCAATGCGAAAGGAGTACACCATTGTAAATGCAACACCCAACCAAAGGCGGCATAACAGTGTCGCATCGGAGCGGGAAAATTGTGATGGTAGCTTTAGCTTGAGCGAAGGATCCAGTTCATAAAATTGACACCTTTGGAAGCTGGTAGACGACCAGCACGTGCGTGTGAGATCTCGAGCCAGCAGGTAAAGTTGTCTTGCTGCATCATTCCTTGATAGAGGAATCGGGACTACACGGGTTTCTTCATGGGCTGAGCGGGCTGCATCATCGGCTAATTGATTTCCGGTAATACCGATATGTCCAGGCAGCCATTGATATATAATATCATGCCCTCGTGCAAGAGCTTCATGATGGCAATGTCTTATTTCTTGTACCAGTTGGTCATGACTCCTCCTACGCATGGAAGACTACAAACTCTGAAGCGCTGCCTTCGAATCACAGAATATGACCCATTTTCCTGGACGTTCTTGAACGAGATATTGTAAAGCAGCCCTTATAGCAGCAAGCTCTGATGCCGTAGATGTAGTCATATGCGACAACTTAAACTTGATTGTAATTTCTGCAGCCGGAATTACAGCGGCACCTGATGAGCTGCTGGATGAGACGGACCCATCAGTGTGTATCTGCGTTCGGTCTAAGTACAACTCATGTAATAATAGCAGTGTTGCTTGCTTCAATGCTACTCTGGAGTGACTGCTTTTCTTTTTGATTCCCGGAATTTCTAGACGTACCTGCGGCTGGTCGAGGCACCACAAAGGGCATGCCGTTCTCGCAGCTGGCGTATATCCTGATGGAATGCTGTTTAGGTGCTTGGCTATGACGTCTGAAAACGTAGCACGTGGTCTTCCGGAAGGTAGAAGGGCCAAGTGGTGGCCGGGTACACGGCTAGCATGTCGAATGTGCGCTCTGAGGCAATCCACAACTATATATGTCCTGACCGGATGGTCTTTGGCAAGCATGATTGTGGCATAAGTAAAAGCGCATCGGGGCAGTCCTAGGCAGAATTTCAGGTATGAGCTGGCACCTGACATTAGCGGCTAGTTCTTCAATATTTCTCGCAAGTGTTGTACGATGAGAGAGTAGGTTTGCTGAAGGTCCATGACGGACTCCATGCAATGTTCATTAGTTCTTCAGCCAGCTTAGCAAAACCTTTGCCACTAACGATGTCGTAAGGTCGTAAATTTTGAGCGCAAAACCGTGCTATGCAGTGTGACGAACTTTTTTTTACATTTGGTAGAACAAGCCACACGTATCCATCAGATGCGAGTGTTTTCGCGGTCCACCACGAGATCGAATTTGTCCCATACGGCACTGTCGACATCGGAATTTCGCAGCCCCTTACAGGGACCCCCTTCCACGGCGGCTCTCAAGTCTCCAGCGCTACGCGTCGCCATTGTAGACACCGTACACGGAACGCACAAACAGTTGAAGATGATTCAGAGCTCAGGTTTTATTTAAAAAGAATCACTTCTTCGTCGCTCACCAGTGTTGCAAAGTATTTTCTAGGCGTGAAACGAATTTATCGGCAGCTGTGTCATCTTCAAGTTTTAACAGAAATATTAAGTTACGTTTTCTTACAGGCAGCTATGCAGAACACGAATGAACAAAAAACAAAGTACGTGCTTCATGTCCACGATATGAGGCAGGTGATTCGGGTTCATATCGTGGTCGTGGTACGTGACACCCCGAAAATTATTAATACATTGTACATGACTCCAGATAAGTGCCCTGCTCCCCTCATTTATCTTTTATTTCCAGTATGTATACGTTAAATAACAAAAAATCACGAAACGTTTGCCTGTTCTTTTGCTCTTAATACAAACCTCTGCTGTTTCCTCAGCCCTATAGTTTTAAAAGCCGTGAATTTGAAATGACAGAACAAATATTTTTTTTCTTTCACAACAAGTTCACTTCTCTCCACAGAAAGCTCACATATGAAGAACGGGGATTCCTGCACATCATCCAAATTTTGGCATGATTCGGGCTTTTCATCAATCCCGAGCCCGGCCCAATAATTCTACAAGGAAGCCTGAGCCCAGCCCGTGGGCTGGGTCGGGTTCGGGCTTTTGGGCTACCCGAAGCCCATGCACATCTCTAAGCGATACGACCGCGAGTGCATCATGAGCGTGGCATGTAGTCATGTTCTTACATGACACGCATGTCATGATTATTATGTTTGCATCAGTCATTAACCGTCATCATCCACTGAGGTCATGTAATTCCAAATTTGGTGTATGTGAAGCCAGCGAAGTGATCATGAGTGCATCGCGAGCCTGGCATGTGGCCATGTTCTTACATGGCACGCATGTCATGATTTCGAAGTGAGGGCCTGTCACTTATGTTCGTCATGTAGTCATGCCATACCATACCAGTTTTGTGATATGTCATGTGAACGAAACCACTGCAGGAGCAGCAACATCATGACATGTAAATCATGGCATTCATGACATACATGTCATGATTTTCATGTTATGACTAGTTATTTATGCTCTTCATACAGTCATGTTATGCCATACCAAGTTTGGTGTCGATACCATAATCGAAACGGCCAGGAGAGCTAAAAGTCGTAGGCGGCTAGATAGATAGATAGATAGATAGATAGATAGATAGATAGATAGATAGATAGATAGATAGATAACTCACATCTGATGACAGATAGACACGGTCAAACTTGCCGAAGGTCGCTAAGAAATGCTTCGCATTCAAAAATTCTGGTTATAAATGCTCTATACAGTGTTTTCCGCGTTACCATTCCGTGATTATAAGCTCTGACCGGTAAGCTTTCCATTGCACTAAAGAGAACGGGTGCCATAATTATTGGTTTTAATACTCATTGCTGATTGAGATGAGGAACGGACGCTCACTTCGGCAGCCTATGAGAGAGCCAACGAGCGTCGTACACGGGAAATGAGGAGGAGGGTTAAATAAAGGCGAGAGCCAAGAAAACGACAAATCACTGGCACATTTCAATAGCGAGCGGTTACGCGTCCTCGCCTCGCGTGGCAGCTGTTGGCGCGTTTTTTCAAAACACGTTTAGCAGCAACGATTTTCTATAGGTAAAGTCGTCCGGTCTTTTTCTATGACGGCATCCAACGCGCTAAGACAACTGTGACGCGTACTGCATGCGCCACCTTTGGCTAAGCTTACTCCGGCCGTGGCTGCCTGCATGCGTGATTGGCGCTGAACAGAACGGGCAGTCTTCGTCGGCATGCAGCAATATAAGAGTTGTCGTGCTACATAGCGTCGCCATTTAGCTGTAACCGAAACCCGCACTATCACTCGCCTTAACACGGGTATAAGAAAAAATAACTATAGGAAGGAAAAGTGCGCGACCCTGTTGAAACCGAACGAGTTAGCACGTGATCGTCGCGTCAATGTCCGGGTTTTAGTGTTCTCGCAGTGCTGGCATAGCCACGGGAGGGCAACGGGAAAATCACGCGTGCATTAAAGAACCTGCAACGAAACGATTTACACCGATACGCTTCATACCTTCTTTTCTCGTTCTTCTCTCTGTCTCAGAGGCCGTCTCTCTACCTGAAAAAGCGGAGGGACTGGCTTCGCTGAGAGCTCGCTAGACAAGCCTGGCTGCGTGATGTGCCCTGCTAGCACATTTCTTTCACACATTTTCAACGCACTTATAGATGAACGTATGCGAAGAGCGTTCCCCACTGTAGCGAGGGTGAGGTGAGCTGTGGGCAACCAAGCCCTCGGTATCTGTGATGTCATTCGCTACGAATGACATTGTATGTTAATGTCATTTTTTTGCTGCTACACGGTCAAAGTGAATGAAATTCACACCTAATGGCATTCGCCCGTTGAATGTGTTCAGAGAACTCGCCGTACTCATTTGTACTCTCGTGAACAGGCGATTGACAGGAGATTACAAAACCGACAACTTAAAGCAAGTGTAAACGATGCTTAGATTTTTATTTACAGATTTTGTTAACTTTTCGCAAACTTTTTAGCGTACAACGCGATAGTGTAAGCAATTTGTGCAGCTATATATATATATATATATATATATATTCCTAGGCTCCCACTTGACGCCGTATAGCACCCGCTGTCAGCCATGCTTACGCACGCTCGCTGTTATTTTGGCGCACACACGCACGCACTTGTTGGACTCCAGTGTAGTGAGAGTGTTTTGAAGCCGATTTTCCTTTCTTGGGAAGCACCGTAATCGCCGATGAAGTCGAAGCCCAAGCAGCAGCCAATGAAAACGAATTGGCGTGTAGGTGCAGCGTCAAATCCCTCGTCGCCTGTGATCTTTTAGGAGGGAAGTTCCCTATGTCTAGGACAGTCCATCTCTCCGGCATAGCCAGCACAGCATATCCATTACACAGACAGACAGGCAGACAGAGACACGCTTCGCCCCACTCATCATTCAATCCGTGGATGTGCTGTGATTTTTTATTTTTTCAATAGCAAACTTGTAATAGGTTCTGATGCTTCATTCGAAGTTCGTTTGCACTAGGGCATCAACATTAAACCGGTTTTGCGGCAAAACCGGTTATCCGGTTATTGGATTAATCGATTATACGATTTCGAAAACGGGATTGACCGGATATTCGGTTGGTTATTCGGTTAACAATACCGTTATATTCGGATAATCGAATAACAGTATTTTCATTTTGTAATGCTAGGATAAATATTCGTTTTTCCTTGGATTTTCGTGTTTGTAGGACAAGATTGATATGTGCTTTTATTGACCTTCTCACATTGTTCTTAATGTGGGGATATTACGTGAGTCACTACAGTGATAATGCCTCTTGAAAGGTAGCTAGTGATTACCCATACATAAAAAAGTTCCGTCAGTTATGAATATCCGCAGGGTGTGAAAGTGCATGCACAGTTAAGAAACGGGAAGTCTTTGCATGGGCCATTAGTGATTACGTCAGTAATGAATTAACGAGATGCGCATGGTGTGTCGGTGCGCATTCAATAGCACTTATATTTCGAAAAAGCTCTTAGCGACAATAAATACTCGTTTCAGAGTATCCGAATAACCGGGTGTACGTTCATTCAAATCGGATAAGCAGAATTCCTGTTTCTTTGAATCCGAATAACCAGATAACTGGCTTTCAAGGCCGGATTCACTTTTGTACGGTTTAACCGGATAACCATTTTGGCGGATACTTGCAAGCCGTAGTTTGCACTGATCATCGTGGTCATGAATTCATGAACGCTGTTGTGGTTCCAAGTATTGACGACTGCAAGTTGTGAGTGGCTTTAAGCTAGCCTCGCTTTCGAAATACACGAGCTTTTTTTCCCCCACTGATGCTATTTTGTGACGTCGCAGTATATTTTCAACCAGCTGGACAATGATGTATATTAATTAACTGCGCAATCTGCAGCTTTTTGGTATCATAGCGGCCTGCCGATAAACATTGACGTCAATTGCAAATTTCAGTTCACATGGCCGTGTAGACTGGAAATGCAAGATCGCAATGACATTCACTATTAAATCATTCGCTGCGAAAGACATTGCACGTGCCGCGTGACAGAAGTATGATTAGGTCTAAGGCCATGAATACCTGAAATAAATATTTTCTTTTTTTTTGCTAAGAAGAAGAAAACATGTCAAATCATAGCCTAATTTAATTATTTATTTGGTTTTACGTGCCATTACGACGATGTGATTATGAAGCCCGCCATGGCTGGGAATTGATCCCGCGTCCACGAGATGAACAGCGCGACATGCTGCTGACTCCATCTGATACCACGGCGGGTATGGATATAGGTTGTAGCGTTTTGCCACCACTTTTGCATGCTATTTTGTTTCTGTTCTTTGTCTTTACTTTTCCGCCACCAAATTCGCCTATCGCGGGCACATACACCTTTGACGTGCTGTCCCTAAAACTCGGCGCGTCAGTGGGCTAGAGTGCCCGAGGGAATCCTGTGATAGATACCACCACGTTCAACAAAACAAGTGGCGCCATCTTCCTATATTTCTCTCACAGTGAGTACACGCTTATTTCTTACTGTATCTCCCTTCATTGCAAACTGTCCCATGGCAACCCGACCTTGCTTTGAACAGAAACACTTCTCTATGAATTATAAAATGGTTTTCTCCTGATTTTGTCTTCAACGTTTCGACTGTTACTATGTGTCACAAAGCGAGCGCTCAAAAACGGGCGCGCCGCCAGATTCTCGCGACGAGGTGCCGAGAGGTCGGCGATAAAAAAAAGAAGAGAAAACAAGCAACCAGGGGCTCCCCGGGCGGCGACCCTCTCCCCTCGGAGGCGTGGGTTCGCCGACGGGCCTCCTCGCCCCACATCGGCGGCCGAGCAGGCCCTCGAAATTTCTAGATGGAAAGATGCGTGGTGATGCTGGGTTGAGTCATCCGTCGCGGACGGCCCTCGTACCGTCTCGCGCTTTCCCCCGGCCTTCGCTGCGCATCGCGCCGACAAAATGATGAGAACTTTCTGGAAACTCGCGCGGAAGGTATTTAATCGAGCAGCCGAGACGAGAGATCAGGAGAAGACGGAAGTTAGCGCCAGAGCGCGTAGGGATTCCGCCGTGTAGTCGGCGAAGGTTTTGTCCGTAGAGACAAAGCAGGAGACGAAGATGATTTCCACCTGAGGGGTAACGACTCGAGCTACAGGCAAGAGTGTGTGTTCACCGCTATCGAGCGAAGACGCGTGGCAACAGCTGCGTGTGTGAAGCCGACGTGTTTCCGGCGAAGAAGTTTGAAGCTTGGAGAGTGGCCAATTGAAGACGCGAGGTTTCCTGGAAGAGAAACTTCGGCGAGGTTTCCTGGAAGAGAAACTTCGGGGGCAGTGGAACGACAACAACGCTGGACTTTGAGTGAGTGATTCTCGGAAGAGTATCATCCAGACTTTTGTTTCAAGAACTTTGGACTGAATAAGTTTTCTATCTCTTTAGTCTTTAAGTTTCTTGGTTGTTCAATGCATGCGACTGCATTGTAGTGCGTATTGCTTTCTGTGTCCATTGTTTCGAGTGTGGCTGATTGTACTGTGTAGTACGTTGTTTGATTGGTGACATATTGTACTCAACTATTGTGGAGTGTGCATACTTGTGTATTGTTTTCGATCTGCCATTATTGAGAATATAATTTTGTTTGTTTATCAACTCTCGGCTCTGACTTGTTCTTTGGGCCACAGCCGGCGTCCGCTGGCGCGCCAAAAAGGACCACTTCTAAATTGTCCACGCTTTCGTGGTGCGGTTAGCGGGGCCGATACTTCGGCCCTTGGAATTAGCCCGGCGATCGCCTCCCTAATTAACGGGACCTGTGACACTAAGTCTTCTCTTTTGCGGATATTCAATATGTTTTGCTGCGTTTATTCGTTTATTTGGTTATTAATTAATTATTTTCTTATATTCTAGTACTTGCAGCGCCGAAAGCGCATTTTCGTTGCAATATCGCTCACTCTACTGACCGTTTACTTGCTAATAAGCTACCGAGTTTTTTTTGTTAGTAACCTAATTGTAGCAATACTCCAAACAAAGCCTTGTCGACAGCGTCGCCGCGATCTTCCGTGTTATGTCAAAGTGCAATAAGTGCGTTTTTGTGCTGGTGAGATGATGAGCGAACAGGCCGAAGTAGGGGGGAAAGCTTATGCGGCAGACAAAAGGCGTAGAGAAGGGCTAGCAGGAGATGCGTGCATCGCCTCCCCTATTATGTAGTCCGCATATAGCCTTGAACAATCGGGCTGCGGCAAACTTCGTGGACGGATGAATGGATGTTAAGGGCCTCCCATTTAAGTAGTGTTGGCGGATATATAGTGTCACCAAGCCTTTATTAGTAATGTCAAGCTTCGCGCAAGTTAGTTATGCATAGTAGTAAGGAAACAGTGCCACTTTCTTATTAGTGCCTTTATCGGCTCTCTATAGTTTGTACTCACCGGTCGGAAGAGGAAGAAAGAAAGAGAAAGAAATAGGGAGGAGGTAGAGAGAAAGATATAAAAACAAAAAGATTAACGAGACAGGGAGAAGAGAGAAACAGAGCACGAGAGAAGGAAAATTTGCAACACTTAGCGAAACAGCAGATGCCAGGACTGCATTGGTGCCCATCAGTTTCACTGTCTATTTGGCATTGCCCATTTAGTGCAGCACTAACTTTTTCAACTATATAAGCATATAAATGTGCTAGCTGCATGCCTACCTCTTTTCATCAATTCCTCTCTCAGCCATCTTTCGAAGCGGATTTCGCATAATATCTAGCGCGTTTCGAAGGATGCTCAACCCATGTCTTCCTGAGCCGCATCATTTGTGTTTCTTTCCACAAGCGCCGAGTGCCATCCTCCCAGCAGCCCCATGGTTTATCTCGATTCTCGACTGCACTTCGGATTTCATGCGCAACACAGTTTGCCAATGTTAGCCCTGGACCCATTACTCCTTTGCAGATCGCTCTTGCCTTCACGTTCACTGTATCAGCGTTTCTCTTGTGCTTCGTTTTACCACCCCCTCATGTTTTAAGGGGGCCCTGCAACACTTTTCCGAATAACGATCGCATGGCTTCATTAGAGAAGTTTCTTTCCTCACAAATCCACCGCCACAAAGTTTTAGAATCTGTGAAGTACACCAGCGGAGTTACAGATATTTGTCGCACGCTGTAATTGTTTTCTCTCTTCTCTCGTCCCGAAGAGCACGCTGGAAGCTAAGCAGGTAAGAATGGCACGGGAGAAAAAAAGTTGCGCCACGCTCGTGTCATTACCTTGAGTACTTTTTTTTTCGTTTGATTTCTTCGAACAAGTGGCTTACTTTCAGGTATAACGCGAGTGCGTGTGTCGGCACGTGGCGGCCTCCTGCCGCAGTCGCAGTAACTATGCAGATGCGATGTTCGAATCAGCCAATGACCAGCAGTTGCTGTATATTTCGCGATCATTTGAGTAACGACATCATTTGTAGTAAGGAGTTGGGTATACTTGTAGCGTACTTTGATAGCTGCAATTTCCAGGCCACGTGCTGGCGCTTGTCTCGCGTGTGTCCAGAAGCCTAGACCAATCGGCAGTGTTTTCTCATCATGCTGAAAAAGTGTTGCGTGGCCCCTTTGATTCCGGAGAAGTCTAAGGGACCGCCCTGTCATCGTCACGCTGGTCCCACGTTTGATGCACATTAGACACGGAACGCCAGTTGGCCGTGAAAGGAAGCGTCACCGAAGCGCTGATTCGTCTGTCGAACCAGCAAAGGCACAGCGAAGCTCCAGCGTCGGGAGTATTGGACAGGGAGATCCACGGAAGGGAGACGCAGAGGATAAACGCCAGCGCGGGAGCACCGCAGTCGGAACAGCGAGCGATAGAACAACAGTAGAAAGTATACCACACAGCAGAAACGGCGTTATCTCAAAACAAAGAAGATAATCACAACAAAAGAACAAAGAATAGTTTAAAGTACCACGTAATCACACGAAAAGACTAAATGCAAGAAAATTACTCAAATGAACCAGAGAGAAGTTAACACAATCTAAATACAAGAGACACCATATAAACACAGTCAATGCTGTGCAGTTAGAGTAGCTTTCAATTGGATCGGAACTGGCTTGGCAAGTTACAACGGTTTTCGTTATGCCGCTTCGCCTCGACAGAAATTGAACCGCCAAGCGTTATGCTCTTCCTCTTTTTTTTCCTCATCTGCTACGCCCCCGGAAATCGGGCGCCAATTTCACCGTCGTTGGATTCAGTAACTTGATGTGGGAGAGAACGAGTACAGAAAAAGAGAGAAAAATAAATAAGAAGAAAGAGAAAGAAATTCGACGCGAGATTCGAAGCCGCGTACCGGGCATACTGTTCGAAGGCAAGCGTCGTGACCAGTCTACAGCCACGCTAGCAGAGCATGACATAGCCTTGTATATAGTATAGTATAGAAAGGTAGTGGCAAAGGGAAGTGAGGGTGAGGAGGAAAGAAGGGTGAGAGAGAGTAAAATATAGCATATAAATAAAGGAAACAAAATATAGAAATAAAGACAGATACAAATCGACAGAAATAGATAGAAAGAGGAAGACAGAGAAACGGAGAATGAAAAAAAGAGAAAGACAGATAGAAAGAAGCCCCATCAAACCAGATTTAGCGATCGTTAACTAAAATCTCAAAGGATCACGCCTCCACCACACAAATATCCGCGAGGAGTAGAACATCTCCTAGATTGACCGCGCCGCCAACTAAACCAATGTTCTAGTAACGTTGAACTAAACAACACCATTGCGTATAATAAACCCGAAAGTCGGGGCGCCTGCTATAGTTTACATAAAAGGTGACAACCTATTTTTTTCATCTCAAGCTTTCTCCTCTCTCAAGTTTACCTGTCTCATGCTGTCAAAAGCCCTGTTCTTGCAAGTAACCTGCTGTGGTTCAAAAATCGATCTAGCCCGTCACTTCATGCATGTAAGTATTATCTTGGTGCTCAAAGCTTTGGGGGTGCCTGTAACCATGCAGCAAGCCGGCTTGCAAATAGATCAACGCAAGGACTATACAATTATTGGACTCCATGGCTTGGGTGCTGCCTTCGTTGTCATCAACAGATCTCCACGCTTTCAATACAGCATGTCACATCATCTAGAAAACATTAAGGAGCCTTACCACTCCCGGGAAAAGGAAGGCAAGAGAAGCCTGGCGTGTGTGGTTCTGAGCTACTAATTTCCTTTCTTTCTTTCTTTCTTTCTTTCTTTCTTTCTTTCTTTCTTTCTTTCTTTCCTTCTTTCTTTCTTTCTTTCTTTCTTTCTTTCTTTCCTTCTTTCTTTCTTTCTTTCTTTCTTTCTCTCTTTCTCGGAAAATAATGTTCCATCCCACCTGCTTCCTTTCTCCATGCCAGCGATTGGACATGCATTCACGAGCGTAGCAGGTCAAAACGTCAGTTGCTACAAGAAACAACGGTGGTTATATCATTCCTATTCAGACAAAAAAGAAACGCAGATACAAGAAATTGCAAGTAACCTCGATAAAAGATGAGATCACCGTATCAAAAACTGCTGAATGCCGGCAAGCGTATTGTCGAGAGAGCACCAGTCTTCGGAAAACTGCACATGGAACTGAGCAAGCGACCAGCGCACCTATGAAGGCCGTATTCCGCTACGCTTGCCGGGTCCGCGAAGTAATCCGCAGCCATCACTTACAACAATTATAATAGCCCCAATCAAGACGTCAAGTATGAGGCCCACGGGACGGCTTTGAGCTCTCCCATAGTAGAATACTGTGTACTCTCCATCGTTACCCATTTTTTTTAAAACACAACAGGCATATCATTTGGCAACTGGCGGCACCGCTGACGTTTCCTGTGCACTCGTGTGGTGGTGCCGTACGTTCATCTGGGCATTGCCTCCTATAATAGGATGCTTGACGAATGGCTCGTGCTCAGTCGACAGTTATTCGAGATCTGCACGACCATTTCGGAGGCCATGCAAAATGTCAGGTTGTTGCGCCATCCGCCACAGGTGGAGATAGCGACCGACGCCAATCAAAAAAAGAAGGAGAAAAGGGGTGTGGCAGCCGGTTTCTTTCTCAAGCGCGAGACAGACGTGCGATTTTCCGTGTTATGCGGCGTGCAGTGTCGAACGGTGCGGAGTGCCGCGTGCGATGTTTTGGGACACACGGGGGCGAAGGAGCTATCAGCGACTGGCTCCACCCCCATGCGGTGCCTCGGCATGCGTGGTCGGACGACTTTGTATCCTCGTAATGAAGCTCAAAACAAACAACATTGCACAGCCGCGCTTCGTTCCACAAAAATAATGAGTAAAACGTCTTCGTGAACGGCAAGCACGTCGCAACAGCGGTAATAGCTGATTATTCACGACTCCTGCAGGTAGGCCTAGCATGGCGGGCGCCGGCCGTCGCCTACGCCGTTCTCACGCGAGCTCGCCATCGAGCGCTTGTTTCTGACAACACTATTAAGCTCTGCACTCGTATGTAATGTGTTTGCATACGCTACTACTTTCTCGATGCCATCGGAAAGGTGGAAGCAAAGCGAGCCAGCGCAAAAACGCTAGTAGCCGTGTTTACCTGCCGAATGACCTTGCATCGCTGCTCACAATCTCCGGTCTCGCTAACGGTTTCAAAACGGGCGTTTTCGTGCAGAAATGGCACACTCAAACCATCAATTATTCAATCCGGAATAATATCACGTCACCAGGGAAATGTACTCGATGTTTGTCACGCCGCCGCAGTCGGCAATGTCAGCAAATCCACGCTCGCACCGCTCCGTCGGCTCGCTTGAACTGGCCTGCATCACGGGTGATGGGAGCGGCTACTCGAAGATGACGGCACTAGCGGCGTGACGTCACTCGTCTGCTAGCGTTCTGATTGGCTGCTCAAACGCGGCGGTGCGATACAACTACGAAAATATCTGGCCGGTTTGATGCTCGCCGCACCGGCTATGCGGCGGTGCGATGCGATGATACGTCACGAAACGTCACGAAACGTCACCACTCCCTCTGTCGCATCGTCGCACCGCACGCCGCATCGCACGGAAAATCGCACGTCTGTCTCGCGCCTCAAATGCGGCAGGCATCTGGTCTAGGAGGGTCCGGGCAACACGCGTGTGGTGCCGCATGTCCGGCTGGGCCAGCCACGACACGGGTGGACGCCACCGCGGCACGGCGGAGGTCGAATGTGGAGCGTGGTGCCAGCGCCTTCTCTGTTTTATCAATACTGTCTGCCAGATGCGCCCGATTCTGCTGTCCACCCCAGCTCTCCTCTAGCCCTCTCCTGCTCTTCGCTCGTCACCTAGCCTTCGCCTGTGCTTTGCGGTCATGGGGAAGACAGCCAGCCCTTCATGCAGTGCCAAACGACGAGAATAATATAAAGTAACTTTTTGTTCAGTTGTCTACAGATACGCGGCATCTTGCATTCGTCGTTATCATGATCTTGGCGGTCACACTGGCTCAGTAAGTTATACAGTGTTTCCAGGTATCGTGTCACCGTTGGGGACGCTATGCGGGCAACCAATGGGGACGCGTCATGGTGGCGCCGCTGCATGAACTAGCGCTGTGAGGTGACTGCGGCATTGCTTTTGCCACCGAGAACTCGCTTGCTGGATTCCGTGCTTACCAGTTGTGCCCTCGCGATCTCCGACGTCAGCGTAGCTCTGGCCGACTGGGCTCGCCCTACGTCATCTCCTGACGCCGACGACCTTCGACGACAGTGTAGCTCTTGCCGACTGGACTTGCTCTACGCCATCTACTGACGCCGACAAGAGCTCTCACAAGTGATTCCCCGTCCTCGGACTCCTGTGACCGTGTTTCCATCTTTCCTATCTCTCCTATCGCCTCAATTTGTCGTCGCTCTTTCTGGCTTACAACCTCACGCCTCTTTCTATTTTCTACACCCTTTATTCCTACCCTTTTAATCCCTCGATCCTCACCCCCATCCCTTGTGAGCTACTGTTGAGGTGTCGCTCGCTCAAGCAGATAGTTACGGGGCTCACTATTATCTTCCTTTCTCTCTTAGAACCATTTAGTAGTCACAAAGAAGCAGCATGAAAGAACAAATCTGACAGACGTACATAGGTGTATCAGTAGGGGGGGGGCAAGGGGGCCGCGAGCCCCCTCCTACTGAGAAAAGTTGGGGGGGGGCTGAGCCCCCCCTCCCCACACTTTCTGCAGTGGTCACTTGGATGCACTTTGGTGTCAGTACTTTTTTAAGCGTTCTGGGAAGTCCTCTGCTCATGACGGAATAGTCTGCGCCTGTGGCTACCAAAGCATTCGTTTCGTAGCCGTCTTTAAGTACTGACAAATCAGAAGCGACGTTACCGTTTCCACACGTGTCTCGTGTCCATCATGATCTTTGAAAATCGGCACTGGAGGTTCTTTTCTTGCGTCGGCAGCGGCCTTAGCTCCCCAGGTCGCCGATTCTAGTTTTCTCGAAGCGGGCTTTGGGGAAGTCGCCTCGGAGAGTTTGAAGATGGGCGCGGACTTGCTGACCGATACCTCAGTGGTGTTGTCAACCGGGACTGATGCTGCTGCGAGGAGTGAGTACCTTGACGCGTTGACAAGTACTCCTCGATTTCAAAAGGTCGTTCCCCACTCCTTGGACAAGCAGCGTTTATGGGGAAACCCCGAAGTCCTGCTCGGCGATATTCACAAATTCGGTAAAGATGACCAGCTTCACCGCAGTGATAACAAAGCTGAATTCGATCAGGAGTGTGCCATATATCAGCTTTTCGGATCCTCGTGCTCGGCTCGAGACAGGCTCGAGTGGATGTTTCGGTAGATGGGTGGTTGCTGCGGTGAAATAGGGTCCAGGGGCGACGAAAGAAGATACAGGGGTGCCTCTCAGCACCTCGGCGTACGGGACTTCGGGCTGCATCGGAACCGACGCTTGAACCGGCTGTGCTTGTGGCTGCTGCTCACGGACTGCCTTTCTCCCTTCTTCCCCAACAACTTCTAATAACGACGAGACCGTTGAGGGGTTGCCGTTGAGCTTCTGGCGTTCTTCTTGAACCACCAATTGATGAGCTCTCGTAACACGTCGATACCATTCCCGAAGACTGCTGACACCGTGTCTACACGCAGATGCGACGTTCACATTCCGATTGTATATGCCTCGCTCACTGTTGCAGAGTATTTTCGACCACTGTCGTCTCGGTGCGAAATTCAGCGATGTTCCGTGGGAGGCATCGGAGCAAACCAGCAAAAATATTCTGCTTCACCCCACGCATCAGGTGCCGAAGTTTGTTGACCGGCGAAATAAGCGGCACATGTATTCGACATGCATTGCGACGCTTTCATTGTTGCGCTGGTTCCTTGCTTGCCGGGTAATGATACCAAACCCAGTTGGACTTCGAGGAAGCAGCCCGGAACCACGACCACTCGAACTAACCGAACTCACGCCAGTTCATCACTACGCCAGCCGTTGTCTACGTGGTGAGCAGCCGGAATTTCCCCTGCCACCAGAGCCTAGAGTGTCTCCATCTGTTCTCCGGTGAGAGTACCAAAATGTCGTCTCTAACCGCTGCCACGTGCGTAGTTGTCAATGAGCCACGGACGCCCTTTTCATGGCGATCATCATGAAGACGCCGAGGATCGGCTGGAGGGTTTTGAGCGCGTCACCAACTGCAACGGATGGACCGAAGAACGGAAGCTTCGCCGCGGTCATTTCACTTTGCAGGACAGCGCACGAACGTGGTTCGAAAACCATGAAGGTGCATTCAGTCGTGGGTTGACTTCCGACGGTAGCTACTCGCCACATACCCAGCAGCTCCACCAGAATTGTTACGCACAATCCAGATGGTTTAAGAATAACTATTTATTGGTGTGAACTTGTGCAGGAAAAGTAAAGAAAGCGCGATCCAACGAAAAAGGAATCAATCTCTGAGCAGACCATGAACGGTGCCCTACTTCTTTTTCTTCAAAATCCCGTGCTGAGGAGGCGCGCGCCGTCACGGCCTTTTCTTGTCTCATCATCTGGCACTAATCTCTTGGGAGGCGCACGAGCTTGCGCGCGTAGTTTGAATATCGCGTCGTCTGTCTTGAGTATATATATATATATATATATATATATATATATATATATATATATATATATATATATATACTGGCGGACGAGTGAGGTAGGCTGCCCCCCCCCCGCCACTCGCGAAAGAGTTGGTACGCCACTACAGACGTATGACATTAGAGAGGGAAACACTTCTATGCACCTGTGATGCAAGCAGCCCTACCCCTCCTGTGGCGTCGCATCACGACCACTCTCTGAACTAAGGCGGACCGACGGCTCCCGTTGAAGAGTGCGCGTTTGCACTGGCGTTAAAAGAAATGAAGGGTGCGTTGGTGGTGCAATCGCATCATCCTGCGTGCACTGGCAGAGGACGCCTAACATATAAAGTCAAAATAGGACACCCATACGCCCCCGTGGTTGATTTAGGTTCGCAGCGCTCCAAACGGTCGTTAGGAACCTTTGCAGCATCAAAGATGGGAGACCACAGAAAAGGATGTCTAACGTGATTATTAAAAGAGAAAAGAAGAGAAAAGTGAGCCCTGTAACTGTCTGCATAAAAGTGCGACACCTCAACAGTAGCTCACGAGGGATGGGAATGAAGAGAAATTAAAAGGATAGTATTAAAGGTATAGAGAGAGAGAGCGAATGCCATTTTCTAGTGACTAGGAGTATTATACAGCCTCTGAGACGACCTCTACGTACGTGTTCGTCTCTGAGGCCATACTTTTTTTAATATGCATCGTTAGCATGCATCGATGAGCTTCGTGTAAGCTGCACCGCTAGAGCGGCAAGCTCACAATGCCACTGTGTGTCTTTGCACACATTTTAAAATGAAGCATGAGAATAATTGGCGGAGCGATAACTTTTATTTTCAATTGATATTATTCGTAAGCACGTGCCCACTTTGTTAATGTCTGAAAAACGAAGGCGCAAAGAGTTAGGTTCATTGCTCTGCAAGACAGCTGCCATATCACGACTATGAATTACACGCATTTTGATTGATTGATATGTATGGTTTAACGTCCCAAAACCATAAATTACACGCAATAAATAAACACATAGGAAACAATATAAGAAAAACCGCAGCAGAGTAAGACTGCAATAACCACACACTGCACAACGCAGCACGGCAGGAGTTGCCTCAGCACTTGACTCCGGCATGAACCGAGAAAAGAAATGAGAAGTGTTGGCTACGTTTCCTTTCCCACCTTCGCCCTAATTTTCTCCTACGCACTTTATATCACTCTTTCGCAAAAAAAAACAGTCACAAGCAGTTGCCACAGAACAAGCAAAGAATTTTTAGATGTCATGCAAGCTGTCAACAAGGCACGAGTGTTTACTCAAAGATTAGGTTCTATAGTTTTAGCTAACATACATTTTTCTAGATTCACCACTTCTCTCCTATTGGGCTCGTTGGAGCTTCAATTAGCGAACGCCACAGATAACGTTATTAGGCGTAGGTGCACTTTTCACAAAATCTCACTCATGCAGTGAATTGGAATACATGTATACCGGAACAAAGAAGACATAACAACGCTAGCGGTGACTCACTTTCTTGGAGAAACAATTTTCTCACAAACGTGCTGCGAAGCATTCCAACCAGTTTTCTTTCGTGTGAAGCAATCCGCGAAAATAATATGCGAATCGAAGATCACAAAAAAGGTCTCTGCGCCGAACAGCACAATGCCAGAAATGTTGGGCTGAGGCTTCAATGTCAAATGCAATACGCACTTAACAAAGTATTGATGGCGTTCGAACCTAGCATCAGCCAAGCCGAGACAGACGAAACAAGCGAAGACCACGACGCACGCCGGGCACGTTATCGTACATCTTTTATTGCGTCTCCCTGCTGATGCCCGCACTTAGTCATCGCCCTAAATGTTGATGGACACGGAGCATGACAACGTTGCCGTCGCATCGGCGCCTTGTGCACTTCTCTCGCATCCGATTCATGCCTGATCTCAGCCCGGCGGTATCGCACCGTACAATCGCAGAAAATAAGGACGGATTCAGGTCACAATCGCAGTCGCAAGGATACATAGGCGTGTAATGCACTAGAAAAGGTACTGTAGTAGATAACTAGGACGCGCGTTTCTTTGAAAGCAGTGAGTGATGTGTTGCCGGCGAGAAGCTGCAGTACGTAGCGCCGGCGCTTTTGACTACAGTGACCACTCTTAATTTTTATCTCGCTCTATGGACGACGCGGTGGCGTTCCATCATTTCAGGCGCAATTTACAGCTGGCGCTGCTGCAGGACACGTCCGCACGGGACGAAAAAACGTGCGTGAGCTTACATCGTCCGACCATACTCACACACGGCTACTTTGGTGCCGGAATTTCAGTGGACACCGAAGGCGATGCAAAAATTACCGTGAACCTCGTTGAGTTGGTATTCACAATGATCAGAGCATGGAAAAAGGAATGGTTCGGAGCCTGTCGCGCCGCCTAGCGGAATTCAGGAGCGTCCTCTCGAGGATGATCCCTAGGCAGGCGCTCGCAACGCTTTCTCGTTCGGCGGTGCTGGCCTCAGTGTTAACGCGTTAGCAAGCAACAAACACAAACCACTTTGTATGTTGCGTGAATCAGTGAATATATCGGACCGTCTGTGGCACGATAAATCTGAGTCGTTCTTGTGAGATGCGAAGTTTTTATGAAAATACGTGGAAACTCGTGCTTTCGATTATAGCCCGCAGAGTACACATATCAGCTTCGCGAGATTTTCTGCAACCACTTTGTATAGTCAAATGTTATCGTCTGTCCATTCCAGTTGAAACTTGTTTTACGTGCGTATAGAATTCGTCAGTGCTTTTGTAGTGCATGAATCCCATAACATTCATTGTACGCGTAAAGTAGCACAGGCTCGCGATTTGCGCTTCGGAACCTTGGCGTATACGCTGTGCCGCTTGTTTTTTACGTTCGTTCATAGATGGCAGTACACTACAAGCGATTCCTTTCTTGCCGAGTATCGGAGCGAAATGTTCTCCGCACCCTCAGATAAACGTGGTGAGTGACGCCATCTGTGTGTTGTGAGTGATGAATGACGCGTTGTTGGTGTTATCGAAGTCGTTTGGCGGAGAGACTTCCTTAGATTACTTTCAGCAGTAATGTTCAAATAAGCCGTCTTGATGTCGAGGATTTTTCATTAGACGTAGATGGTTGTCAACGCGCTCAGAGTGGCAGCGACGATGAACGATCAGCTGCTAGCTCACGAGCAGTGAGCTGCACTTCACGTCCTGTCATGCGTCAATGTTTTTTCACGCTCGAAAGTCAATTTTATTTGGTTTATTGTACAATATCCTTCAGCCAGCTCAAAATAAGAGCATATAGTTTTTCTTATGCATTGCATCTGGTCAAATTACACTGAATACAAAGCGCCGCATGCCACCAACACGCTCGAGCTCGACCAGCGAAGCGAAATGGCTAGATCAATGAAATATGCAGTTACGACTACAGTCCACGCTAACTTATCCTGCACTTCACCGGTGCCGTCTAAACGACGTCGTTGTTCGACGAATTTTCACAATTTTTACGTTGCGAAAAGCGTGCACGTGTATCGATATCCTTGTTTCGATCGCCCTGATGGAACCATGCAACATCCGATCGAGTGCAGCGAATTGCGCACTGTTGGAGTCCCATCATGGCTGTGACACAAACGCTACTTAATTGGAAATTAAATACTTGTGTACTGTTGAAGAAGCAGCTGCCTGATGCTTACAGCACAAGTAATGAAGATGGCGTAATATGTTTGCATAGCATCGCTACGTTAAACATTCGGTCCTGTGCAGCCGCGATGGCGCGCGCTACTCGCTAGTGGCCCACTACTGCGGCAAATCCAAAGACAGGCTCGGCAAAAATTATCTCGGAGTTCCGTTTAGTTCGTACGTTAATTCTAGTTCGCGGAGGTTTCTGTAGCACGCACAGGATTACGCGAAGCATTGTTGATGCACGGTCGATCAACTGACACCACCGCCCTTCTGCTGCGTTGGGGGCTGGCTGGTCCCGACGAAGCAGAAGAAGAAGACGACGGCCGACGGAGACGTATGCGGCCGGCGGGGACACCGACCAGCCCGAACACGCGGGTTGGCGCGAAGCGCCGAAAGAAAGCACAAGAACCGCACTCTACGGTTACCTAACACACACTGTCTTTATTTTACAGCCGCCTTGAAATCCTAGACGCCAGAGCGGCGCCCCCTGGCATCCTCACGTGTCAATCTGAAACCAAAACTGCAAACCCCAAAACACAACAATCATCCCCTCCTCGAAAAAAGCACACCTATACAATGTTTATATTTATACATGCTCGATACCAACATATTTTACAAGGTATGTACATTAGAACACATGCATTTTCAGAGCACGGCACACCGAACTCACACACTACAAGTCCTGAAAATGCACTGACAAACAAGAAAAAATGTACACAACTGTTCGCAACAAGAGTTCTACATCACATGGTCTTCGAACCGACGGGGCTTCTGCCGCTTTCGCTTAGGGCGGGCCCTTTTGGGTGTAGAATCAGGTGTCTCTGCACCTTGGTCACTTCTGCTCTGATGTGACGCATCAAGATCAGTGGAAGATTGTGAAGGCTCTGAACGAGCGTTAAAATTTGCGGTCTCATCAGAGCTCCCAGCATGAGCTTCGGAAGAATTTTGCGGACCGGAGTCCGGTTCAACGGTCTCAGCCGAATTTGAAGGTTCGAAGTGAACCGTATGACTTGGTGTACTTTGAACCAGCGACACCGCCTGGTAACTCCTCCCCCCTTGAAGAAGAAATGCCTGTACATGGAGGCCACATGTGACAGTCTGATGCGTAGTTGAAAGGCGTGGACGGAACGTGATGAGGAAGACTTTTAGGTGTTGAAGGCGAATCCGTATGAAAAATAACAAGGCGCGAAGCATTCGAGATGTTACCATCACTTAAGCGAAAAGAAGTGGGGCTAACCTGGCCCAAGACTTTGTAAGGACCCCGATACTTAGGGCGCTTGCCTGGCACACGAACCTTGACTAGATCGCCAGTGCGAACTTTGGACTGCTTTGCACCTCGACGGGTGTCGACATACTTTTTCATTGCTTGTTGACGAGAAAAAATCCTGGTACGAATTTGATCAGGAGAAGACACTGCTATGTTACGAGGCAAAGAGACTATGTCGAGAGCAACTCGCGGTTGCCTACCGTGGAGAAGTTGAGAAGGAGACACTCCAGTGGTGCCTTGTGGTGTGAACCTGTACGAAGCTAAACATTCAGTCAAGACTTGCTTGAGGGGACGGTGCTCTAATTGGGCGATCTGGATATGTTCCTTCAGAACGCGATTAAAGCGCTTGATTTGGCCATTTGATTGGGGATAGAAAACTGATGACCTCAAGTGCTGAATTCCTCGTTGTGAAAGAAGAGCCTCGAAATGTTGGGACTTAAACTGTGGACCATTGTCCGTAACTATGGCATCAGGAAACCCTTCCCGGCTGAAGATTGAAGACAGAAATTCAATGATGACCTCAGAATTAACCCTATGTGTGAAACAAATTTCTGGCCATTTGGAATGGTAGTCGATGAGAGAAACAATTAACCGGGCATTTTGCGGAACATTATGCAAAGGACCGATGATGTCCATGCCGAGTTTCTGCCAAGGCCGATCAGGCCACTGGACTGGGTGCAACGGAGAAAATGCAGGTTCGGCAGACTTGTCAGCTGCCGGACATATATGGCAGTTGTAAACTGCATGCTCGACCTGCTTGTCTAAGGCTGGCCACCAGTACCTGTCTCGGAGATTCTGTTTGGTGCGGACAATGCCTGGATGGGTCTCATGGGCAAGCTGTATTAGCTTGTTACGGAAAGAAGCAGGGGGAATCACGCGTTAATCGCGGAAAAGCAAGTCCTCGACACAAGACAGTTCCTGTCGGACTGCGAAGTAAGGCAAGAATTCAGAAGCAAGAGCACCTTTGGAAGGCCATCCATCACGTAAATATTTGAGAACTTGAGACAAAGTGGAATTCTGCAGCTGTAGCTGCCTGAAGCTCAGCTTTAGTAATGCAGGAAGTAACTAATGAAACAACTTCCTCATCCCGCTCTTCAGTAACTGGTATCTGAAGAGGAAGGCGCGACAGTGCATCAGCAACCACGTTATTAGAACCCTTACAATATTGAACACTGAAATTATAATACATGAGTTTGGCACACCAACGAGAAATGCGAACGGGGCGGCGGCCTTCGGATCCTGCAGAAAGAAGAGCAACTAGTGCTTGGTGATCGGTACGTAATCTGAAGTGCCGGCCCCACAAGTAAACATGCCATTTCTCACAGGCAAAAAGACAAGCGAGAGCTTCAAGCTCTCCTACTGAATATCTGCATTCAGCAGGGGTCAATGTACGAGGTGCAAAAACAATAGTGATCAGCTGATCATCTCCGAGTTGTTGAAACACTGCTCCCAGTTCAACATCGGACGCATCCGTCGTGATGACGATGGAAAGCTTCTCATTGAAAATACTAACAGCTGGCTTTGAGGCCAGTATGGACTTGAATGAAGCTCTGCTCAGCTTCAGCTGACCAGTTAAAAGGCTGTGCTTGACGAAGTAGAGTACGCAGTGGTTCAACAACATCAGCATAGTGAGGAACAAACTTGGCATAATAACCAACAAGACCTAAAAAATATTGCAAGGTTTTAACATCAGTAGGCCGTAGGGCATTGACAATGGCCTGAACTTTAGATTCAACAGGTATCAAGCCGCGGGAACTGACATTATGTTCTAGAAATCGTAACTCCTTCACAAAAAAATGCACTTGTTATTAAGTTTCATACCACATTCACTGATGCGATTGAGAACAGTATGCAAGTTAGCATCGTGCTCTTCGCGAGTACGTCCCCACACCAAAATATCATTCAAGTAACAAAGGGCGCCATTACAACCTTTAAGAATAATTGACATCATTTTCTGAAACACTGCAGGGGCAGATGCAAGCCCGAAACGCACGCGGCGAAACCAAAACAAGCCTTCGTGCGATACAAATGTGGTCAAGTCTCTACTGCACTCAGAAAGTTCAACTTGGTGATAAGCGGACGCGAGGTCCAGCTTGGAGAAACATACCGCTCCGGAGAGCTGATGAAGCAGTTCTTCAATGTGAGGAAGTGGAAACCCGTCTACGACGATCGCCTTGTTCGGTTCTCTTAAGTCGACGCATAGTCGAAGGAATCCATCTTTTTTCTTGATGACGACCAGTGGAGAAACCCAGTCGGAAGCAGAGACAGGCTCGATGATTCCGCTGGCTTGAAGGCGAGACAGTTCCGCAGAGACTTGCTCACGGAGAAGAAGAGGAATGCGGCGCAGCTTGGCACGCACAGGGCACACACCTGGTCGACGCATCACTTTATGCACAAAGCCACGCACACAACCCAGTTCACGGGTGAACAGGTGGTGGAATTCAGAAGGCGCGTTGACCGGAAGATCATCTTGGACGTCTACTTGAGCACACGTCATAGACGCACCGACGATGTTGATGGACAAAGCCTTGATGGCATCACGTCCCAAAAGTGAGCCGCCATTGGCTGTTGCATAAAAAGTAATGGAAGCAGTGCGACTGCAATAGGAGACCTGAACTGTAAATTGACTTAAATTATCAATCGTTCCCTTGAATTATGTTTGTAGAACGACGTGTGAAGGCAAAAGCCGAATGTTGGAAAAATGACTGTGAAAGTCAGCGGCACTGATTAAAAAGACTGAGGCACCAGTGTCCACGAGAAATGACAAGGGCACATGGCCCACTGAAACTACGATGCTGGGCTCGGACGTAGTGTGGAGGCCATCCACATTTAAAACAGTCACCGTATTGGTTTGTGCAGTGCTCGAAGGAGCGGACGAAGAAACTGGTTCCGGAAGATTTGCTGGACGGGAATTGCATACGGACTGAAAATGTCTGATTTTTCCGCACGCAAGACAAGTGCGGTTTCTCGTGGGACACTGCGCAAAATTGGCTAATTGCCGAGCCGATTTACAACGAAAGCAATGCGCGGTTGCGCTTGGAGAAGAAAATTGCGAACGCGAATTAGGAGCTCGGTGCTGTTCCTGAAAACTAGAATTTGGCGGAATGGGGTCGCCATATTGTCGGCTTCCTCGCCCCCGTGACGCAGAGGGGCCGCCATGTTGGCCACCGCGCTGAGACGAAGATGAAGGGCCGCCATGTTGACGCGTCCCATGAAACGAAGAGCCGCCGCCTTAGCCCCCCGCAGCAGAAAGTTGCTGCACTGAATGCGGAGCGAATTGCTCCAACTGGGAGCGAATAAGCTCGTCCTCTCGCGCAATCGAGAGGGCTTCGGATAATGAAATCGAGGAGCCCTTTTGAAGCATGCGGCAGCGGACGTTTTGCGAGGTTACCCCGGTGAAAAGCTGATGGCGGATTATATCGTCCTCGAACGCGCCGAAGCCGCACGACGCGGCGAGCGTTCGAAGAGAAATAATGAACTCGGCGACTGGCTCACCAGGCAATTGTCGCCTTTCTTGATATTTCACGCGTGCGAGATAATCGCACGAAACATCTTTAAAATACACATCGAAAAGAGCCACAGCATTCTTGAAGGCATCGCCCGACGCTGGCGTCGGCGACGCGTTGGTGGCTTCCACAGTATAGAAGAGCTTTAACCCGGCAGGGCCCAACGCGTTGAGCAGCAGGGTCTTGCGACGCTCGGGCTTGCTGGCGTGCTCCCCGACCACGTCTGCGTAGGCCTGAAACACCAATTTCCAGTCCGCCCATGGAAGTGGCGGGTCTCCGGGCGAATGAAGAAATAGGGGAGATGGAATAGGAGACGCCATTTCAAGTAAGAAGAATGGAGAGGTGCAGTCGAGAAGAAAATGAGGCCAGTTCACTGTTTGAAGAAGACGACAGAGGCGGCGTAGCTGAATTAAGAAGGAATGAAGCGACGCAGCACGCAGGAGCCACCTTGCTGGGAACAAAGAGCGTCTAGGGTTATCAGAGTAGGTCCGTTAGAAGCACGAAACGGACGAACACGGAAAACGAAATGGGTTCTTACAGGTCCTCGTCGCCATTGCTGTGTTGGGGGCTGGCTGGTCCCGACGAAGCAGAAGAAGAAGAAGATGGCCGATGGAGACGTACGCGGCCGGCGGGGACACCGACCAGCCCGAACACGCGGGTTGGCGCGAAGCGCCGAAAGAAAGCACAACAACCGCACTCCATGGTTACTTAACACACACTGTCTTTATTTTACAGTCGCCTTGAAATCCTAGATGCCAGAGCGGCGCCCCCTGGCATCCTCACATGTCAATCCGAAACCGAAACTGAAAACACAAAACACAACACCTTCGCCCTGCGGCAAGTAATGAGGTAGCGAACATTCAGCAGTTCCTATCGTTTGCGAAAGTACTTTGGCCCGATATACATTCGCTCGACGATCAAGAGTTCATCCGGTGAAAGCGGCACGGGGAGTACGTCCGTGCGTCCTATCTTTTGCTATTCGAGTTCACGGGTGTTGATTGATTGATATGCGGGGTTTAACGTCCCAAAACCACCATATAATTATGAGAGACGCCGTAGTGAAGGGCTCCGGAGATTTCGACCACCTGGGGTTCTTTAACGTGCACCCAAATCTGAGCACACGGGCCTACATTTCCGCCTCCATCGTAAATGCAGCCACAGCAGCCGGGATTCGAACCCGCGACCTGCGGGTCAGCAGCTGAGTACCTTAGCCACTAGACCACCGCGGCGGGGCAAGAGTTCACGGGTGTATCATCCTCCCGCAGCCATCTTGATTACACGGCGTGCCACCTATAGGCTGACGGCATTGCGAATATAACTGATGCAGCACAACGGCCTGGAGAACAGACGCGCACCCACTGGATACGTAGCGTCTCGCAAATGTATCTTATTGTATGGTTTTCCGTCATTTGCTCTTTTATTTCCAGTACAAACAGGACGAAATGAAATTGTCGTCTGCTGAATGGTGTCTCTCGCAGACGGTGCTGCTGTATGGATTCGAGTCTTGTGGTTCACACGTTCGTCCGGCCTGTAGCGGCGCGTAAAACTCGGGCGGTGTTTGACGTAACTTTCCTTCCACCATCACGTCGCCAGTACACCTCAGCCGAAGATGTCACTTGAAATTTCCGGAGCCCCCCACTACAGCGTCCTTTATTAGAGAGTTTGATTATTGGGGCCTAACACACTGGGTACCCAGCTGAGTTGAGTAGGTTGCTCTTGTGTTCGGAGGAGCAGCAGTATTTAATAACTGGGTGGCGTTGGATCAAACGCACTCAGCGCCACAAGTGGCGAAATTTTATTTGTGCGGCGCGCGAGCTATACTGCGTCGTGGACAATGCTGCGTCTGCATCGTGTTGCTGGCGACTCAAGACGCCTTGGAGGCCCACGCTAGTTTTCAATTTTCGGGTTTTGGGATAACGCGAGCTCAAGAGCCCACGAGCGCCTTGAGCTCTGCGCATGCGTCCTGGCCGCTCGCAGATTTGCTGCGTCCCCAAGCTCCTTGGGGCCCCAATTCTCAAACTCTCTATTTTCATATCGTCTTTTTGGAACATTTAGCCCGAACAATTATTGAGTTCCAGTCTCTATGGCGATGATCGTTGCGTATCGCCGAGCTTGCGAAACACTTGTAAAGTGAGATAGTAGCACGTTTACTTCTTTTTCCTTTTTCGTGATTACTGTGCGTGCGTCTTCGCCGCGCTACTCCGCTGCATGCAGGGATGTATGGCGCTGCGCGCGCTGTTCTCTGCCCCATGCCGGAATAATGCATTTAAACACACTCCGTGCCCTGCACGAATCTTCCGAGGCTGGAGTTTGATTTCTTTATGCATTCTGTACTTCTCTGCGTCCCGGTCGGCTCGCTTTGCCCGCCATCCGAAGGGCGAAACCCAAAAGCGTCGACACTGAAGAGGACGAAGGAAAAAGAAGGAATGAATAAAAATGTGAGATAATGCGGAGGACGCTTGAAATGTTCACGGGTCCATCGGGCGTGACGAAATGGCTCGGTTCCATCGAGGGGAAGGGGGATGAGGCGTGCGGGTAACAGATCAAACTGCGAAGAAAAAGAAAGCGAAGGGGCGCAGCACGCTCGCGTTGTATGCGTAGAGGCCCCCAGTGCGATGTTTGTCGCGAAGATCCGCGCCGCCGCGGGCCTAAACTGCCGTGGCGACCTCGTTCTGGTCCGAGCACGCCCGGCCGTTCCCCCGTCATCGGAATATGCCGCGGTGTCATGACGCGTATGTGCACAAGCCAGGACGGGTGGCGGTCCTTTGATGCGGCGCGAGCATGCGCGGTGATGTGACCGATGCGAGCAGCGATGGAAGATTGCCCGAGAGGTGATGCGGCAGCCTTTCCTTGTGCGGCATTACGTCGGCACCGCACGCACCGCACAAACGACAATCCCGGATTTCGTAGCAGAACTGCTTCACCCAACCATCGGTTACGATAGAAAATCAAGTGAAGAGGAGCGGCGCGACATCGCGTCGCCCGTTTCCGCATGCGGCACAACACAGCGTGGAGTAAACTTGAGAGGGGGAAGGGATTACTGAAGCTTATATATTTGGGTGCTATATTTGAACTTCAGTCGTTTACACGCTGTACTAGCTGACTCAATTTAGTGGGATTAACCCGGTGATTCCACGTATCCTTGTAACACGGCTTGATCTGGTGACCAATTAAAGCGCCTATAATAAAGGTATTCGTACTCAAGTGAAAGGGGGCCTTTGCGCTAGGAATAACAGCTGAAAATTCTGCACCCTTTTCCGGTGCACATGTGTATCCTGCCTTTGCGAAGGTGGGTGCCATTCGTTATGAACGATGATATTTCTTTGTATTGCGCATTCTTTTCTATCGACATTGATATCTTTATTTATTTTATACAATACGTTAATGTTTGAACGCTGTTTAATACGCGTGTTCATCCAGTACGTTAACAGTGTTATATCGGATGGACATGTTAAGTTTTTTCAACACTATGTTAATTTTCTGACCATTGGTTATAGGAATATTCTAAACTTGTGACGATGTATTATCCTGTCGTTGTGGCCTCTATCAAAAGTTTTGCAGCAACGCAGCAACAGATAGATCAATAATCCTATTTAGCTAACGCCCAAATGCTTCATCTGGGCCCCTAATTTCGCTGGTGTGGGACAATGTCAGTTGGTTTCATTCATCGGCGTTTTATAATTCGAAGATTGCCTTACTGTGATACAGGCATGACGATAGTTATAGCGCGAGAACAAAACGACGACACAGAGACAAGAAGGACACGAAAGACTCTTGTCTCTGTGTCGTCGTTTTGTTCTCGCGCTATAACTATCGTCATGCCATAACAACTAGCCCAAGATGCCACACTTCTAAGTGATACAGGCGTTTCTAAAACTTCGTATCCGCTACAGCCTGACGTGATCTGAACCGTCATAAGTTCTCGAGCTTGAAGCTACTTGTGAGGGAACTAAGGTAAGGTAAAATAAATCTTTCTGCAATCTTTTCTCGCCTGTCCGCTGCTCAGCTCTCCACGATATAGCAGGGCTGGTGTGCGAGTCCAGGAGATATACTCTCTCGACGACTGTGGCAGAACCGCGCACACAGCAGGGCGAATGATGTTCATGAGTTCACATAACTATTGTGCATTACATCTCTCGATGAGTCACCTCCTCGAGAGAGTTTGATTTATGGATGTGCTTCGCCGTACAAGAGGTAAGAATTCCTGAAACACGGAGTGTCTCTCTGTGGAGCTAACGTTTCAACAAGCTGTCTTTCAGGGTAGCAACGGTAGCTCTATAGGCAGGTACAGTATGGTCAGTAGCAAATATTTTCCTGTGCCTTGCTTCTTCTTCTATAAACGTAATTTCCCCAAATAGTAAAAAAAAAACGTTCTCGCTACTAAACGGTCACTTTCCTACAGAACCCGAGGTGGTCAAAATTCCCGGAGCCCTTCACTACGACGTCTCTCATAATCATATGGTGGTTTTGGAACGTTAAACCCCACATATCAATCAATCAATTAATCAATCAATCACTTTCCGACAGAAGAACTTAGTTCGCCGCTTCATATGTCAAGTCTCGTAGCAACGTCGCCAGTGACCACGTGCAGATTTCGTTTGTTTATTGGTTAAACTTCTTGTAATGCACGTGTTTTTCCGATGCGAACAAGTTAGTTGTGTATTTACTATCATCCGGCCGCAGCGGTGCGTCCTGCATATTTAGAAACATGTCATTTGTATCGCTGCATCGGCGGAAATGTTGTAGGCCCGTGTGCTCAGATTTGGGCGCACGTTAAAGAACCCCAGGTGGTCTAAATTTCCGGAGCCCTCCACTACGGCGTCTCTCATAATCATATAGTGGTTTTGGGACGTTAAACCCCACAAATCAATCAATCAATTAATCAATCAATCACTTTCCGACAGAAGAACTTAGTTCGCCGCTTCATATGTCAAGTCTCGTAGCAACGTCGCCAGTGACCACGTGCAGATTTCGTTTGTTTATTGGTTAAACTTCTTGTAATGCACGTGTTTTTCCGATGCGAACAAGTTAGTTGTGTATTTACTATCATCCGGCCGCAGCGGTGCGTCCTGCATATTTAGAAACATGTCATTTGTATCGCTGCATCGGCGGAAATGTTGTAGGCCCGTGTGCTCAGATTTGGGCGCACGTTAAAGAACCCCAGGTGGTCTAAATTTCCGGAGCCCTCCACTACGGCGTCTCTCATAATCATATAGTGGTTTTGGAACGTTAAACCCCACATATCAATCAATCAATTAATCAATCAATCACTTTCCGACAGAAGAACTTAGTTCGCCGCTTCATATGTCAAGTCTCGTAGCAACGTCGCCAGTGACCACGTGCAGATTTCGTTTGTTTATTGGTTAAACTTCTTGTAATGCACGTGTTTTTCCGATGCGAACAAGTTAGTTGTGTATTTACTATCATCCGGCCGCAGCGGTGCGTCCTGCATATTTAGAAACATGTCATTTGTATCGCTGCATCGGCGGAAATGTTGTAGGCCCGTGTGCTCAGATTTGGGCGCACGTTAAAGAACCCCAGGTGGTCTAAATTTCCGGAGCCCTCCACTACGGCGTCTCTCATAATCATATAGTGGTTTTGGGACGTTAAACCCCACAAATCAATCAATTGTATCGCTGCATCAGTATAGTATGAGGCCCATCTCGCCAAAGTTTTCGTCGAAAAGAACACGTGTAAAGCGTGAAACAACGCCACGCCTTTCCTTCGGCGCGTAAAGAGGAGGCCTGCTCGCTGTCCGCGTGGCAGTTTTGGCGGAGACCCCGTGATTTTCCCATTTTCTCTTTTGCGCAAACAATCGCGCGCCAGCCGATGCTTGCATGCATGTGTATATGCGCGAGCAAAAACAACAAGGGAGGGCCGGGCGACTGTACTCTGGCTTCGCTTTCCGTAATAGCCACTCGCACACGCACGGCAGCAGCACCGTCTAACAGTGGGGCGTTGGGGCACGAGGAGGCACAAAATGGCGGTGGGGAGCATCGTGCCCTGCAATTTCGGCCATTTGGCCCAAGCGCACGCCACCGTGTATAAACAGAACGCACTGCAGCGGCACGTTCGTCCTGGATGCCGGAGACGAGCGTCGCTTTTGTTGATGCTGCTGCATTTAGTTGGTCCGTCTCGCCTCGCCGCTGTGTTTGAGCCCCACGCACGGCTTGGCGCTCGAACTGCCCCTCAGTGCCGTTACTCGCCCGGCAAGTTTCAACTTGGCCCTTCGCGCCGTGGTATGCGGTTCGCTTTGACTGACAGCTCGGATGGCCGTGATGACGAGGGAGATGCGCTCTGGGGAAAAAAAAAGAGAGAGAGAGAAGAGGGGGGGGGGGGCGTCACGTGCGCGTGTTATCTCCCGGGCTCAGTTAGGAATGAGGGGAGATCGGAAGAAATGATTAGATGACGGGATATAACAACGTGGATGAAAAGTCAGGAGTCAGAGTTGCACGGAGAACAGGCTGCGGAGTCAATAATTTGGGCTGTATACGTCGCGCGTTCGTGTCCCTTGCGCGCGCTTGTGTTCGGTGGGCCCTGCACAAATGTCAGACCACCGCGTTCGTGAAGTAATAACAACTTACACGACGGTACCGTGAGACAGTGGCGGGAAAGAAATGCTCATGAAAGGCACGTCTTCCTGCGGCCGAACAAGATGTACAGCTTTGATTTTTTATTCCCCCCGCTTTTGAAGTGTCACGATGTTCACGGGCAGTTCGGTGTTTTACACTGATAGGGTGATGCTGCTATGCTGGCCGAAAACAGCGAATTGCATGCAGCTGACGCTGTTTTATTTGCGCTACGAGTGAAAATGTACATCTCATAAACAGTTTGCGGAAAGGTATAGGGCTGCGTAATGGTTGCAGGACATTATCCCGGTTTAAACAACAGAGGACAGCACGTTGAAGTTGAACTATAGCTTGACCGTGACGTAATTATTAATTCAGTTGGGCTTTCAGTGTGCATGAACGTTGTAAAGGTACAACGAGGGGGAGGAGTATGAGGATGCATCCGGTTCGCTACCCTATTTTGAATAAGTAGCGAATAAAAAGAAACACATGATTGATTGATTTGTGGGGTTTAACGTCCCAAAACCACCTTATGATTATGAGAGACGCCGTAGTGGAGGGCTCCGGAAATTTCGACCACCTGGGGTTCTTTAACGTGCACCCAAATCTGAGCACACGGGCCTACATTTCCGCCTCCATCGGAAATGCAGCCGCCGCAGCCGGGATTTGAACCCGCGACCTGCGGGTCAGCAGCCGAGCACCTTAGCCACTAGACCACTGCGGCGGGGCTAAAAAGAAACACAAAAAAAGGCGAAGAGGGCGCTATCAAGTGTGATCACGCGTGCCGGTCCATTACGTGCGTGTACAATAGATGACGCCAACGTCGGTTTTAAAAGCAGTATCAATGCCGAGAGCAACCACATGTCTGCAACTGCGTGTCACCTCTATAGGCTGGCCACACCGAGAAAGCAGCGAATTCCATCGCACCTATCTCTCCGTGATACTTCACTGTGCCGCCTCTGATCACAAGTGCGGCTTTCACAAAAGCGCACTCATGTCACCCAAGAATGTCAGAGACTTCCAGGTGCGACTCCTGCAACTGTGATCTCGCGATAAAACACATTGTTTTTGTGATCACGTGGTCATCTAACGCAATGTTCTTCGTAATGCGTTGAACAAACTGTAGATAAAATACTGTTTTCCAAAAAAGAAAAAAAAAACAGCCTCATACGATGACGTTACGAGTCGTATCCCGGCAAAGTGTACATCCTAAATGAAGCGAAGGAATCGATCGAATATTCCTAGTTGTACAAGGGCATTCAGTGCACGTTGGGATGAAGTATTTGCGATTTTAGAGCGCAAAAGATCATGTGTGGAGAATCAGCACAAAGTAAGCCAGCATCCTTCCACGTTTGCATGTCATTCTAATTTTAGGAACGCTATAATCAAACATTGATCGGTTGATCATGCAATGTGCACGAGTGTGTGTATACATTCGAAATCTTGGCCGTAATAATAATAATATTAATAATATTTGGGGTCTAACGACCCAAAGTGGAGGACTCCGGCAATTTCGACCACCTGGGGTTCTTCAACGTATACTCCTAAATCTAAGCACGTGAGCCACAAACATTTCTGCCTTCGTAGAAAATGGAAGTCTTGGCCGTGGTTGATTATGATGTGGCTGTCGTAAAGCACCGTGCGCAAGCTCTATTACATACCCACTCGTCGGAGCTTTGTTCATGAGAACCATAAAGTAAGTACGCGGCCATTGTTTGCGGCTAGGTCGATCATCATGGAAAATCTGCTGTCACATTTCATACACCAGTGCCTATAGGTGAGTAGCAGAGACATTTCTGGCACAAGAATATCAGAAAGGTCGCTTGACTGATGACTTTATGACGCCGTCGTGCAAGACAAACGTAGGTTGCGTACTGGGTGTTTCTTAGCAATAATTAAATACTTGGGATCCAGAGCGAAACACCCGTTTCGGTGTTTTTCCACCGGTTCCGAAAATACTACCAATTTTGTGGAAGTCACGGTGATGTTCTTTTTCCCTCCTCTCGTACAAGTCTCACGAAAGCACGCCTCAAAATCGCGGATTTTCCCGCCATTTCATTCACATTTCATTTCCCCCGAAGCTAGTAAAAGTTTTGTTGTTTCGCGTACCTTCACTGGCACAACGTAACACGCCGCATCAGCACACACGCAGTGCTAGGAGGGGGGTTCGCTGCTGAAGTTCAGGTCGCGGGTACGACCACGGACATGGCGGACGTTTTCGATGCGGGCGAAATAAAGAAACGCTCGTGTATCTTGATTCAAGTTCGTGGCAAGGAACCTACGGTGTTCAAAATAACGTGAGACTACTATATCGGTATGCTTAGAAGTTACGTAGATAATTTCTCTTCATGTCTATTATTCATATTTCACATTTATAAAAATAATTACAGGATTTACACACCGTGCTTTCAGTCGATATGGTAGCGGTGAAGTAGCTAGGCGACGTTTCCACCGGCACTTCGCAGCCCTTTCGGTAGATGGCGCAAGCATGCTGCAGTTTTTGTTGTAGTTTTGGGTTTTTGTATAACGCATCTGTGCCAGGTGGCAGTATGTGGGGAAAAAGCAGTCCCGCATTGTCTGGCAAGCCACACCGAAGAATCTTCATTCTGTCAAATCGTGCTGTTGATCAGTGGATAAGGCGTTGTGTACTAGGCCGCAGGTTGTATTGCCGGACGACGTGGTGGCACCGCTCCGATGGTGACAGAAAGTAAAATGGGGGGGAAAAAGAATGCCCGTGTATGTGTAGGCTGGTGTCCACATTGAAGAAACGTCACATCATCAAAATTAATTCAGACCTGCTACGCCTACGGCGTCCTTCAGGGCGTACTACGCAGCTTCGGGGCATATGGACAATGCAGTCAAATTAAACTCTTTTCTCGGTGAAATCCGAGTCCTTTAATGACTATGTATTGAATGACACTGGTTGTGCGTAGATCTGTATTTTCGCGTTGCAGTAGAAAAAAATGGCTGGGCTATAAATCTCTTTCAACACCTTCGTTGTAGCCCTTTTGACGTCGTCGGTGTTGCCAATTAATGCCTTTTCAGTGCTTATCTCTATATACACTACGATTTGCTGGCTGTTATACGCGCCAAAACCTGTCCGTCATCTTGCTGCTTTGCCAACTCATAACGGGCTCGGCACCTCGTCAAGCTCTTCGCCCTTAATTCCAGTACTCTCCCTATGCTAAGTAAATGAAATCGATGGATTGCTTGATTGACTGATTGATTGACTGATCTATCGATCAAGAACCGCGATTATTATGAGTCATGTTGTAGTATAGGGCTCTGAAATAATGTTGACCATCTGTGTTTCCTTTATATGGACCTAAATCGAAGCACAAGGGTTTCCTTAAACTTCACCCTCATCTAAATGCGGCCGCCGTGGCCTGGAATCCAACCTGGGTCCTAGAGCTCAGCAGGACGTTGGTAGTGTAGCCGGGTAAAGTGCCGAAAATGGGTTCTAAGCCTCTCATTGGTGATATACGCACTGATGCTATGATCACTGGGGATAGTAACTATCGCAGCTCACGTCGCGGAAGACCAAGAGAGTTTCTAAGCCCTTGGGCTTGTGTGCTGTCTATCTGGCCAAGGTTCGATTTCCATGTGCTTTATATCACGGTAGAACTGCATATCAGGAAGCCCATAAGAAGTAATCATGTAGTTGGAGCGTAGAGCACGCCGATGGTCCCCACGTTCTTCCAGCGACGAATCTGAGGAGGTGACAGATCGAGGAGAGCGTCTTCCTTAGATAGGCCGCGTGAGGGCTCTGTGGGAAGTCTGATGCATTCATTGCCTGCGCTTATGAGAAATAGGCAAATAACGCGCAAACACAACAGGGTGAAATAACGCTAAGAACAGCGCTCTTGTAAGCACTGGAAGGGCGTCAAACTTCAGTATCCAATTAGTCCAGCTAACCGCATGCAGTATACTCTGGGAGAGGCTTCTAAAGCCATTAGTTATACTGTGCTGAATGGACGCTACACATATAATACAACTGAGCTGTGTGATGTCATATAACGCAGGTTTACGCGTAATTCGAAGCAAGAAGTTGGGCGCAGCACGTAACGGGGACTGGAGAAGAGGAGGACAACGCAGGCGCACCACCTATTTCTCTTCCATTTCCTATTCATCATGTCCAGTCCCTGTTACTTACTGCACCCCACTTCTTGCTTTACAATGAACCGTTACCAACCAACCCAAATGGCTGTTTTGCTGCATTACGCGTAATGCGAATTCGACCGGTGAAACTGCTAAGCACGGAATTGGAATGGCAGATAAGACATTTACACATCTAGCGCACAAAAGAAGGCATGGACCGAGTGACAACCGACGAAGGCAGTCGCTACTCGTTTGTCAATCAATCCTCGTCTTGTGCTGCTCATTAGATGCTGAAATGGAATACGAACATGCGCAAACTTGTGTGATTACGAGGTAGACAACAGTGCATCGGGTTTTTATATAGAATTTCACGATTCCGCGGGTTGAATTAGACCGTTCCTCCAGGGAGGCACAAGGTTAATGTCAGCGAGTGACAAAGTTACACCGGCAGCTCTTGGCGTTTTCCCAGACGTATATTAGGAGCAGCCCCAGTGGCGGCCACGCGGGAGACATTGGAGGAAGAAGTCATGCGCTGCGGCTGTTCTTCACGACTTGGCGAGCACACGCGGCAGACAATGGCCGAATGTTTGCACGTACACTTAGACCCCCCCCCCCCCCTCACTGCTTCCTTTACCGAGGTCGAAGCGCTGGCATTAGACTCCAGCTTGTATGTTGCTCATTGTGTTTTTCCTTGCTAGGCAGGGTTGTATATATACGCGACGGAGGCAGAGCTTTCCCGTGGCACGTTTGGCGAGACCCGTGATTGACAACGTCAAGAAACAAGCCAAGAGAGAATAAAAAAAAAGGTCACGAAGGCAGCAGATGAGCGTGGAGTATATGTGGAAGAAGGAGTGGTTTGTAGGTTTGTGCCAGCACACAGCCCCTATTGCGTATACATGTCCGCCCGGAACGGTGCGCAAAGGTCGCCGCCTGGAGATAGCGCGCGCTTAGTCCAAGTTTTCCAAATTACGGTGCTGTCACTGGAACGTCACGCACGCTTCCTCCTTTCGCGTGCGCGAGCTTTGAGACAAGAGCGTGCCAAACACGGAGCTGCAGCCATGGGATGCCGTGTAACTGCCATAAAAGCGCTTTCCGCGCAGTTACAAGGACGCCATTCGTGTTTACTTGTGATGCTTTTTTATTCAGTTGTATCCTTGTCCGCCTCCTATGCTTAACCATTAGCTTTTTATTTATTTTTTTGTCCGACAAATCTCCACGACGCAGACAGCTGGAAGAAACTTACGCAGGAAGCAATCGTGTTGAGCTTCACATATACTATACAGCTTGGCGAACGATGCGTCGATGCTTATTTCAAACAGTATAGTTTTTAATTGATGCGCTCTTTCGTATAATTGCTCCCCTTGTATTTCCACCGCGTCATAATGTTTTGGGACCTCACGCGAGTTCCTGACTCTGCGTGTTTGTTGAAGTATTCGACAGATCACGTTAATGTTCGGATCGTCTTTCTATGAAATGAGTGCATTTTTAAATAGTTCTTTTCGGGACTCTATCGATTGTGGTAGTACGCGCAGAGTATTTATTAGGTGAACAAAAGGCCTGGAGTGATGGAACGTTGGTGGCAGGCGACACGTCAACTGGATTGTCGAGAAATCGTACCTCTATTTCATTAAGAAAAACGTACATCAAGACGAGTCGCATAATGCGTAACATGGCGTTCGTACTTGTTTGATAGCGGCAGAGTGTGCGTAGATGACATTAAAGCGCAGTTGTTGGTGTTAGAATGTAAAGTTTATTTTCGGGCTAGTAGGATGGTAGCAGGACCGATGCATATGCAGGTTTATATGCAGCGGTCAACTTGAATCGTGCAGTAGTGTTCATGATAATAAGTGTTTTCGCGCACAAAAAAAAAGAAGAAGAGAGACAGTACGTTAAAGAACCCCGCTCGGAATAATCGAGTGACTCGTCGTACACCAGTTGACGTGCTTCTCATATCCTTCGTCATGACCTATGGAACAATGTCCACCTAAGATCCTGGGAGCCTCTTCTCCAACGTCCAGCAGGACATCGTCAGTCAAAGTCTTGCTGCTGCCGCGCCTCGGGGGATTCCGACCGACGGCTATTGGGGGATGTGGGCTTTCTCCCGACATTCATCGACTGCTGTTCCAATAAAGTTTTTCGCTCTCACTCTCTCCTGATATTCGCTATAGTTGCTGGGGGATTCAGGTACGTGCGCGTTGAAGAACCACAGGTGGTGGAAATTTCCAGAGACCTTTACTACGGCGTCTCTCGTAATCATATAGTGGTTTTGGAACGTTAAACCCCAAAAATTTATTATAATTAATTGATATTTGCTGGGGCTTCTATGGGAAGTCTCGCCGAGGAAAGTGTGCTGATCCCGATGATTGTGCAATCAGACTTAAAGGGCTGACCTCTGTCAACACTGTAACACATGTACCACGCATGAAGTGTCATGTTGGTTTCCACTCGGAGTGGTCCTTGAGGCAGCGCGATCAAGTCCACGTGCCCTTTTCCTGTTGATGCTGCCGCGTTATACGGTCGGCCAGCTGTACTATGCATGTCGATAGCTTCTTCAGCTCTTTCTGAGAAAGCTGAAGAGTGCGCAGGGAAATAATGGCTTTTGGTTAAAACAAGAACTGAGATTTTCACGGGAAAGCGTGAGATTACTTGTGTAAGTGGGTCCGTTTACACTTCAGCAGGGATATTAAAGTGTACTTCACTGCATTACACAACAAAAAAAATTACCAGACTCTTGGTTATGAGGTGCAATCCGTCACGCATAATAAAGATGTCTATTTACTTATTTTTTTAACTTATTTAGTACATACTGCCGTTCGAAAACCAAACAGGATGGGCAAAATAAAAAATAAGGAACGATGTCGACGAAATCGAACAAGTCGTACATCAGGTTAAAGATTAACACCTGAAAGAGAAGTCAAGACTAACAAACATGAATAAAAGTACACTCGTGGAAAAAAAAATCGCTCAGATTTGTCAAAACACTTTTGCGCGCACTACGTGTCACGTTTCGTGCAGCACTTGAGTGGGCGTGCATGTGCGTCCGAACTCGCATTTCGGCCCGAATTGCATGATTCATGGTGTCGCTTTATTCGATGTACTCTAGATGAAAAAAAAACGAGTCCTTTAACCCTATTCGGGGTGTTCCGACTTGCCACATGTGACTCTCGTTCGAGAGGCACGTCAACTCTCTTTAGGGGTCACTGTACTCTTTTTGGGGGTCAGAGTCGTGTAACCCACAAGAGAGTTAACGTGCTTCCTTAAAGAGAGTCATTTACCGGACAAATCAGGATGGCACAAAAGGAGTCAGACTTGCCGTTTTTGTTTGTTCATTTGTTCCTTTGTTTGCCCTAGGAGCGTAGTTTAGAAGGTTCGCATCCACCGAGCTTGCCCAGTGCTTCGGGATCGGCGTACCTTTTTTCCGGTAACTTTGACGTCACCGTGGTCGCATTATTCGGTGACATAACGGAGCTACGAATTCTCAAGACACGCACCACAATTCCGAACAATTCATTACATTTGAGCCGCAAGATAATTCGACGTGGTTTCACTAAATTTGTGGATTGCCACCCGGATGACGGCAGTGGTGCACTGCATCGAAATTAAACGACACTCGCGGCATCTCTGAATGCGTGGTCAGTGTCGGCTAGTGACCATTAGCATTGGCCCATAGCGTTCAGACGCGCCACGACCGCCGCTTTCGAAATGCTGTTAAAGTTCAGTTATATGTTTCCACTACACCATGAGGCTATCTTGTAAAGCATTGTGCTAACTATTCGTAAATATTATAAAATTCGTTTAATGGAAGTGCACGTTTTGGAAGTGCAAATGGAAGTGCGAACAACATAAATTGTTTAATACCATCACATGCATGAACGATACCATCACACGAAGATCACGTATGTTATTAAGGCAGCTTAGCAGTTAACGGAAGAAGGCGCGTGGTGAAGTTTAGTTCGAATTCTTTATATCCGATTCGTATTGACTTCAGCCGGCACGCCGCCGCTATCGTCGGGATGCGCCGAAAACTTGGCGGGTAGATAATGAAAATGAAGTGAATTTAAGTATAAAAGAATAAAAAAAAACTTTAGTTGTGCAAAATGCCGAAAGACGCACCTAGGTGTGTGTGTGTGTGTGCGCGCGCGCGCGTATGTGTGTGCATATGTGTGTGTGGGAGTGAGAGATTAAGTAAGTGAATGAGTGAAAGAGTGAGTGAGTGAGGGTAAAAGTGTGTGGGCGTATACGCACGTGCGTGTAAGGGCATGTCTGCCGAAAGCGAAAGTAAAAATTAAACCACACCTGTATTGCGAAAGAAGTAACCTGCGAAATCGAAAAATTTACGCGCGCTTGCTGCGCGCGGACAATCTGCGTGCTCAAACGAGGAAAGGCAACGACGTGTACGAAAATCGGAAATCCCGGCACAGCGCGCTCATCTGCAGTCTATATTCGACGTCCTCTGCTTGCGCCACTTCAAACACTTCTCCCTATACGTCCGCTGGTCACTCTCCCTTTCCAAAACTCATTTTCTTGGCCGATCACTCATCTGTTGTGACGGATGTGGCTGGGAAAGACACTGGCCGCCATTGGGTGCCCTATATATATATACACGTGAACGCGCGTTTGCCGATGGAGCAGGAAGGAAGACACGACGTGCTGCCAAGGAGGGGCGGGGCTGCCCGGGTAAACGCAGTGTCTACCCTCGACCCCCTTTATCTTTTTACGGTTACTTTTGCAATCACTTCTTCCACAAGACGGTCCCCGTAGGCTGCACTTCTGTGCGTTCGAACCACTACTACTGCGGACGCACGCACGCACAAGCTTAGAGGAACTTCTCGCTACGGTCGTTTTCGTCTGCGGCGGCTGCCGCCGAGCGCACTCGAGTTATTGATTGTTTCCTTCGACAGTGACAGCAAGCAAATTACAACGGGCGCGCTCCGTCAAGCGTGGGCAGCATGGTTACCCCCCCCCCTTGCATCTGCATCCCCCACAGTAGAAAGCTGCCTCTCGCATCTTCCAGTTGTGCGCCGCCGTGTGAATTTCGGACGACGACACGCCGTCGGCTTGCGCTTCGCACGTATACGGCACACGTACGTATACACGCAGCTGCGTTGGGCTCTCGCTCGCGAATGGCTTTGTTGTTCGCGCCTTCGAAACCGCAGGTTGTTGCATACCGAGCGTCTACATTATATTCGGCATGAGAACTGATGATATACGGGAGCAACAACGATGGCACAATACCATTTCCTTTCTTTCTTTCTTTCTTTCTTTCTTTCTTTCTTTCTTTCTTTCTTTCTTTCTTTATTTACTTATTTCTTTCTTTTTTTCTTTCTTCCTTTCTTTTTTTCTTTCTTTCTTTCTTTCTTTCTTCTTGTTTCGCGCTTTTTGAGTAAGCCGGCATACATATGCTTTAGCTGGGCGTCGTTCGTATATGTACTGCGACGGTTTTTAGATTGACATATTTGCCCGAATGTTTCAATGCCCGCGACTCCTCCCGCTGTACAGTTGGTGCATGCTGCTGGGCTTCTGTCTGAATACAAGTGAGAAAAAAAACAAAACGTGGGTCGTCGAGATGCAGCTGTTGCTGCTCTTCAAGCGGCCGAGGCCTTAGCCGAGTTCTTTTCTCGGAGACTGCTTTATTTAGAACAGCCCTTGACTTAGGTAAATATGTTTCTTTCTTTTTTTGTTTTTTTACGAGGCTAACTTGCTCAAGTGCTTCAGCTGAATGTTTTTGTACAGAAGCGTCAGTGCACGTGGTGTTCAACTATAGCAATGATGATGCAGCGTCCCCAGGGCGATACGTTACTACTTGCTGAGTTGTCGTCTTAGGGTTGTCTGAAATAATTTATTGGTTTGGTGCCCTTAGGTCACTTCCACTCCACCCACGCTGCATATTATGTCGTCGATATATTGGCATGTTTAGGGATGGCTCCCGGCTGAACAATGAACGCTTGAACACGTGCATGCGTGCGTACGTTCGGTGAACATTTCACATTGAACGAGTTGTACAGTGGTTAATCCCAACGTGGCTAGACGAAAAAACAAAGAAAGGAAAATGAAAGCCCCGAGACATATTGTACCACTTACCATTCAATCCGCGTTAACTCATTTATGTATGCATGCATATGATGGAAGCATAATTGAGCGTAAATACGATACTTTACGGCAGCATATAGATTATTAAAACTGAAACTATTCATTAAGGCACAAGTCGTAAGAAATTTACCTCGTGTATACCAAGGTAGACTCTATATATCGTTCACACTTTGAAAACTGCTGAACTTGTCTCGTGGACCACAAATGCACGCTTTCCTCATTTCATGTCTATACCGAGACTAGTTATGCACGGTTAACTAACTTCGCATCCTTGGCCAAGCCTATAAAAAGGAAGCGACACGTTCATGAAGGGCTGCGCAGCTCAGTATGTTGCCGCAACCACCACGGAAAAATGTCTCAAAAACGTGCGCCATCTTAGAACAGAGCAATTCGTTTTGTCCGCACGTGGGCGAGCATTAATATTCATGCTTTCACGAAATCATAGTCTCTCCACTGTCGTAACAAGTGCTGCCATTGTATGCTACTTGCACGGCATAGAGTTCTGTCGCGACTATCCACAACCTGGTCTGTGTCTGTCTTCAGTACAATCACCGAGACAGTTGCATGCTTTGCTACGCAGAAATGTGTATGACCGGTCTTTCTACGCGTAGACACAGCACGCATACGTGTCTCCGCTTATCAAAGCGCAAGGCTCAGGTGTATATTTTACGTGCGCTAAACATTCAACTCAATTACATGCATGATCGCCTTTGATTGCACAAAATCACTCTCTCTCTCTCGCTCTCTCTTTGCACCTCCGTGTCATTGCTTTCTATAAATCCGTACACGAGAGTGATGGAGACGATGCTACGGCATGACCTGGCGATGAATCACTCGAATGCTACTTAGAGTGCCACTGCATGCATGCGCAGAGAGGGTGCCGTTCCGTGGAATTCCAGCTGTTCACGAGAAAACAGCGTTTTTCTTTTTGTAGCGTTAGCTACACTGGCCTCGCTGAGCCAATTTCGCGTGGCACTGGTCTGCGCATGCGCAATGATACTCCGCCGCCGCCACGCACGGCTCGCCGCCGGTGTGCGCGCAATTCGATGCGCTGCGCAGACGATCAGTGGTGTCACGCACCGGAGCCGGCACCTCCCTCGCACTCGGCCGCGGCCGCGCGCGACTCGCCACCGCCGGTGTGAGCTTTCCAGAGGAGTGCCGTCATAGCCTTTGTAGACATATGGACGCCGACGCGCGCGTCTTCTCTGTGCAGTCGCCATCTGACACTGCGCTGGAGCCGCTTGATAGCGCCTCTGACTGGCGTTTGCCACTGTGGTATAGCCATGGAGAAGGAGAGTGCAAATGCTGCTCAACGTTGGAGTAGAGCGGAGAAGCTTAACTCATCGGATCCCGGAGTAGTTGCCCGGCAAAATAAATATACATGTGCCACATAATACGTATACCGTGTGTGTGTCATTGGAACAGCTGTAAGCATGATATCTGGAAAGCTAAGAATAATCAGCTGAACCTTTGCTAACGCTACGTATATCCTGGCATAGCTGAGCTAAGCCACATCCATTTTTTTAGATCAAGGTCTTGCGTTTACGTCTTAATGACAAAAGGGTGTTGGTACGTTGGGTTGGAGAAACCAACAGCACCAAAACTTAACTCCGGGTAGTCGGCTTAATCATGTGATGCTGGTGATATATTTGTATTGGCAGCTCAAATAACCCCATAGTTCACTATATTGTAGAGTGGAGAAAGAATGTAACATTAGCATGTAATTGTTTCACGATTCAGAGTTTTACGGTTGCTCGGGATTTCAAGTCTTCTGCAAGAATACGTAGACTGGTTGGTAGTCTTGAACAAAATAGGATAAAAATGAATGAGGCAGCGTGAATTCCAAAATACGACACTTGACACGCATGTCGCATGTGTATCAACCAAAGCGGATTGTTCACGATTAGATTGTGAATTGCAGTGATCAGCAATAAGCGAGCAAGCGAAATCATGTCTTTCGGTGCCTTCTTGAAATCAACAACAGTTACCCCCCCCCCCCCCCACCGCACACACACATACCTCTTACGAAAGTAAGGGCATTTTTCCCCGGGATACAAGAGGAGAGTCATTTATCGCCTGAACAGCTATAGGGGTCACGTTACCAGCAGTGCGGACACGTCACATAAAAAGTCGAATTATCTGGGTACAATCTGAACTATATAAACGCAATGTTCTGCCCTTGAGTTACTTAGAGGAGCCCTGCAACACTTTTCCAAGTAACCATCGAATGGCTTCCTTAAAGGAGTTTACCAGCTCGCGAATCGATCACCGCGAAAATCTTTAGAATTCATCAATTACGAGTGGAATTACGTAGAATTGTCACACGCTGTATTGCTTTCTCTCTTCTCTCGTGCTCTGGAAGATAAGCAGGGGGAGGTGGCGGAGGGGAACAAGTTACGTAACGCGAGCCTCATCAGCTTGAGTTTTCTTTTTTTTTTCCCTCTAACGCGTGACTTATTTCATGATAATCGCGGGCATGTGGTGGCCTCCAGTGGCGGCCTCGCTAACTGTGCAGCTCACGATGTTCAAACCAGCCAATGACCGTGAATTCCGGTATATGGTGCGGACATCTGGGTATCTGGCATCATTTGTGGAGAAAAGGGGGAACTATTTCTTGCTGACTTTGGAAATTATTTGGGAATTACAGGTCGCGTGCTGCGCTATAATGTTTGGCTCGCGCCTCGACCACCGATCAACAGTGTTTCCTGACCACGGTTAAAACGTGTTGAAGGGCCCCTCTATAAGTACCGCCACTTTTCTGGTGTCATTGGTTGGGCCTTGCCTGTAATTTATTTCGTGCCGTTTCACATTTTCCACTGTTTTGCCAACAATACTACTGCCAGAGCCAGGGTTGACGGCAACTTGCCGTTCTACCAGTGACGTCATACGTAACGTTTGTGCTCGGTTCACGTGATTTCGAACTGTTGAGGTGCAAACAACCTCTCCTGGCCACAACACCTTCCGTTTTGCGTGTTGAATACAAGCTCAGTTACTGTCTTTACAAGGAAGATAACCACTTTTCGATGGAGTTATTAACGGCAGCTGTCGCCTTGATGAAAGTAATTACAGTGATGGTAGCGACAATCGAAGCCAAATCACCGTCTATATAATAAAATTCTTGCTGCCACGACGAAGGTAAAATAACTTGTTTGGGCAACAAGCCATGTCACCTTTGTCGAAGACAAGTCCAGTTGTCGATGCAGCTGCTGTCTCGAAATTATGTTTTATTTCTTTGTTCGGCCACCTGTAGTGTCGTGTCGCATATATATATATATATATATATATATATATATATATATATATATATAGATATATATATATATATATATATATATATATATATATATATATATATATATATATATATATATATATATATATATATATATATATATAAAGAATAGGAAATAAAGATCGTTGTTTTGGCACTGAATATTTTTACTTTTACTAACGTTTCGTCTGGTGGACCAGACTTTGAGTGACAAAGTCTAGTCCACCAGACAAAAACGTTAGTAAATATATACTGTGCCTAACTAACGAGAGTCTTTATATATATTACGGGGAAAAATACTTTTACTGGGCGTTTGTTAAGTGTTATACATATTAGGTACCAATATACCATAATAATTTGGGAGACGTAGTCATGTGGGGTTCCACCAATGCTGTGAATAAAGGAGATGGCTCTAAATGCATCTGATCTCGCAGCAGCGTCGTATTTGGTGCGCTGTATAATTTGCTCACGACATATATGAACGGATGTCAGTGTTTTGGTGCATGCATGAATGCATGCTTTGGTAGCTAACTTCGTTAAACCACACTGCAGGCCTTAAATTTCGAAATACAGTTTCACTTCCTATCAGCCACGTACCGAAACCTGAAGGAACATTTGTAAGCCACGAACGGAAAGATACTGCTCATATACGCTCCTTCAAATTCCAGCCCAACATGATTGCATGTGCTGGCAGTTCAGCATAATCGTTATGCATAAACGTGCCCGATCATCGACGCATTTGCCAGCATCATTCGCTCGCTGTTGTAAGACCAAACACGGGGTAATTATATATGCTCGATTTTCTACCGTATATAGTAGTGTGATTTGTTGCTCGCTTTTTTTGGCGTTGCGTACTGGGCGGAGTATACATCGTAGGCAGCCAAATTTAGGCATCAGAAGTTCTTCAACGCATTTGTACGAATCGTGCGTGCTTTTGCACATCGTCGCCCTGTAACAAATGTATTCGCTTTCATATCGAAATTTGGTAAGTCCGCACTGGTCGCGTTCAAAATAGTAGTGTTAAGGCCCGAGTATACGGTTAAGCGTTGCACTGTTGAAGGCAAAGCTTAAATGTACTCCGAATATGTCGCGACAGAAAAATAGCGAGGTCCGTGCTAAAAAAAAAAGGAAGGAAAAGAAAGAGAAAATAATAAGGCAAAATAAAGCCTTAAACAGTCGGACCGCTCCATACTTTCAACACTCGCAAATCGTGCCAGGTTGAGGCTACATTGGTCTCAGCTATCCGCTCATCGATTACCCTGCTGGTTTTTCTCTGTCTTGTAGTAGTTTTCTCGCTTATGCGACGTTAAAGTTAGGTATAGGCGCTGTTCGGGTCGTTAAAGTAATGGCAACGGTCACAATATGAGTTAAAAAGTATATGGAAACAAAGTCAATCTGAACAATGACAGTGTTTACAGCGTAGGAGTATGTCGTATATCATTAAAGCGCTATATGGTTGCATGCGCAGATGTCGCGGGAAGCGTGGCTGCATGTTATGCAGCTTCGTGAAACACTGTGCTGTACACACAGCATGAAAAAGAACTATTTAATATGAAAAACCAAAGTGACCGCGATACCAGATTGCAGGAAAATAAAACAAAAAGCGACACGGTTTCGCTACATGTCCGTGACGTCAATTGAACTGCAGACATGCGCCTCGAAGGAATAAAATAAAGAAAACATAACGACTGCAAGAGGTAGCGTAACTGTAGTAGTACTGTGAGTAGGTCGTAGTCTGCTATCCATGCCGGTTAATACAATTTATGATGCGAGGTACTGCTTCGTGTTCAGTTGTGGTATCTACTGGCTGCTCGTGACGGATGCAGCATCTGCGTGCAGCGTATTGCTTGCCCTCGCTCGGAATACCATAGGCTGCAGAACGGCCTTCTGCGTCGCTCTGCTCGTGTTGCGAAAATTACCGCAGTGGAGTTCAGCGACGCGCAGATATATTTTATTTATGCGCTTCGAGATTCTTAAAGAGATGGTAGAGTAGAATCCTGTTAGACGTGATGGGCGCTAAGGGAGAACTATAGTCTACAGGTTGGTTATTTCTCGATGAACTAATGAAACAAACGAAAATTCCTTGAAACTGTGAGGCTCGGTATCTGCGAAAACCTTTCTTTTTTTTCCGTAAACGCTCTGTCATTGGTTGCACCTCTTCTGTAATGAAACGTCCAGCACCGGGATCGTCTAGAATGTACTGTTACAATCTAAAAAAAAAGAGTGTCTTCATCTCTCTTGCATAACTCTCTTAGGGCAGTCACCTTGACTTACGTTATGACAGTCGTGGGACGCACGGCTTGTTAAAAAAGTTAACGAGTGAAGAAGGTTATGGATACCATGACTTTCCTAAACAGAGTCAAGGTGACCCTTTAAAAAGAGTTGTGCATGTAAAAGTCACAGGTGTAGAACAACAGCGTCAAAGAACACCCTTTTTTTTCAGAGCGCATGAACAGTGATTGTAACAATCTTTTGAGGATATGGGATCCACGCTTTCCCACCTTAGGGTAAAATCACAAAATATATACTACTGAAGCGGTACACTTGGTGGCCAATAACAGCGAGACTGCCAATGCGCACCAGTTGCGTCATGAGACTGCTGTGTGGACTGGCGCTATGTGGCCTGTTAGAAATGAGGTGTCGTGATATCCCACCACGTCCATTATTGTTGCGATTTTGGGTAACCTAGTCCTAACCGGGGCCATCCGAGTCACAGGAGAAGATGAAGAATAGAGAAGCCGGAGCTAGTAATAAGAACGTTTATATACAGTATTTACATGTTTATATAGCGTGATGCATGAAAGGATGAAGCACCCTTTAGCGTATCGGCACTTGCGTTTTATATCCTGGTCTACCCAAGATTCCCCACACGGAGAAAACAATTAAGGCCAGTAATGCCCAATGGCATCCTAGTCTTCCTCTCCGCCCCTTAGAGGGAAAATGAAATACCGCCTCCCTCTGAACCTAGAGGAAAGGGAGAAAGGCATGCCCAGTTCGTCGCACGGTGAAGGAGAAACACACACAATACACCGTGCGACACCACGGCACAACTAAGACAGAGCGATGACGTGGATTCCCACGCGCAGAGTCGACCCATCAATATGGCACGGTGCAGGGATGACTCATCAATAGCTGCTAGCTCCCGCGCAGCGAGTTCACAAAGGCGAACGGATAGACCCCCCCCCCCCCCCCCATACACAAGGTACGGCACCAGGCGGCCTCACGAGGCTCTCGAAAGCTGCGCGCTCATTGGTTCGTGCGTAATTTCGTCAGCAAACATGGCTGCGCCCAAGACGATGCTGCAGGGTTCGTGTGTCGGACGTGGGCACAGCTGATGCAGACGCCGCGGCGAAGGCGAGAACTAAGTTGACGCTCGCACGCGTACTGGCAAACCGCCTACGATTAATGGGAAGGCGGCCCTATCAAATAGTTGGTGCTACCGAGGTGCTACAGAAACGCTGTGCACTCGCCCGTGTCGACGCTGCCGAAAAAGTCGTCGCTCCGTTTGCAACAATCGCCGAAAGCATCGAAGTCGGTGCAGATATGCAGGGAAAAATGGATGATGACGGTTTCAAGAGTTCATGTGCGGACAATATAACAATAACCGTAACTCGGTAAGCATTTGTTGCAGCTCAAAGAGCCGGTTTCGGAGCACTTGAGTGCCTACGTCGCGCACGTCACGTGATCGCTCAGCTTGCACTCACTCTGGCATATTTTAGGCTATACTCGTAGTGAATGCCACCGCTACTGATTATGATAGCGATACCGAATGAGAAGTACAAATATATGTAGCAGCTTCTCGATAGACCTGCAAACGAATATCTTCGTAGTGTCACTCTATCAACACGCAAAGCAATTCCGTTCCCACGAAAAGCGAGAGGCCGCGCTATTATTAGAAAAAAAGGACGCGGGTGACAGCGTATTCCCTCTAGGCGAAATACACTTCGAAATCTACTGTATGTTGTGCATGTAAAGAACCAACCTCCAGCCAGCGTTTTTTATATGCACCACAAGCAAGTGGTTTGCGAGTAGTGAATTTCAAAAGCGTATTCAATATGAATCCAATAGCGGTATAACCGAATAGAACGCTTAAAGTAACCTAATACTCTTCTGATAGTTTTCAAATAGTAAGGAAACATTTTTTTAAAATAATCCTAGAACTCCACCACAGTTTATTTGAAATGAGTATTCACCAGCTGACACTAAATAATACTGCAATTATGGAAACTGTGATAAGCATGTATACAGCAGCAACCAGAGCCTTTGTAATACTTTTCAACTGTATGTCGAAATACAGCAGGAACTACTATATTCAAATTGAAACTCTGTTGCTAGCTTTTAAGTGAAATTTCAGCATAAAATCTCAACAATTTTGAACCGAACACCATGCATTCAGGTAAAGATTTATCGTAACAGGCAAAGTTATCACAACATATACCCTGGTACAGAGAGCACGTAAATATCAAGTGTTGAAAGCTTTATGTGTAAGAACAATTTACGTGAACAAAACACTTACTTGCGTGTGTTTTTATTCCTGCAGCTGAATGCAGTCATAGTAACTTCAATTATAAAAGCAGGAAAGAATAAATACGATGCAGCTCCACCACAATAAAAACAGGGTGAAAGTTCAGTTTACAGCTAAAATTATTTATCTAGTAATGGTTATAGCATTAATAGTGTTGCCAATACTTCATTGATTGATTTGTGGGGTTTAACGTCCCAAAACCACCATTTGGATGTTGCCAATACTTGGGCTTCATTTATTGTGGTAATTGAGGGATAACAAGAAGAAAATAAACCTTCAGCTGATCCCATGTTTTGCTGCTTCAGGGTTGTCCCATAGGGGCCGATTATTTTTAAAATATTGGGTATTTCGTATATGTACCGTTCAATTTGACTAGCGAATGCTATTTGATCCGTTATTTAAATATTTGCACACCCCTAGTAATGTTGTCGCTGCCAATGACCCACCATCTTTTTGTGTGAATGTGATTGGGCATCTGTAAACATCACGAGTGCTTTTTTTTTGTGTGCGTGCTATATCCCATATTTCATTGAACAAACGCTTGCACATGCCCCAAGGTACGTAAATGGAAAAAAAGAAAACGCACCTGGCTACAAATTATGCTAATTCATGATATGCAATGCAAGTAAAAACATAAGTGTATTTGATGGAAGTTGCTCTGAATCTTGTCGTTCATTAGCAAGAAAGATCAGTTTGTAGCACATCTTTTTTTTAGAGGCGAAGCTCCTTAGGGCGTGGGCTGTGCGTCCCCTGTAGCCTGTATGTAGCCACCTCTAGTTTAGTTCTTGCAGTGTTCACTAAATGGCGGTACCGTCCCCTGTATGTAGCCACATCTAGTTAAGTTCTTGCAGTGTTCACTAGATGGCGGTACCGTCTCCTGTATGTAGCCACCACTCGTTTAGTTCTTGTAGTGTTTACTAGATGGTGGTACTTGTAGCTGATGATGAAAAGATGCAAGATGTTATAAACTAGAAAGCGGTACTTGTAGTTGATGAAAGACGCGAGATCTTATAAAATAGGAATGATGTCACATATGGCGCGTGTCATTGGTTGAAGGCAATCGTTTTTCCTAATGAAGAGTCTCTCTGTCTCTCTTTCTCGTTTAGTCCTTAAAACTTCCATGAATGGTGTTACTTGTATATGGTCAATATATGATAAGAAGAAGCGAAATGCGGTGCTTGAAGTGTTCACTAGATGGACGGACGGACGCATGGACGAACAGACAGGCAAGCAGACGGACGGACGAACAAACAGACAGACAGACAGACAGACAGACAGACAAGACAGACAGACAGACAGACAGACAGACAGACAGACAGACAGACAGACAGACAGACACGTGGACGGACGAAAGAATCAACGCACGGACTGATGGGTGCACGAACGGGCACACGTACTGGCGCACGTATGAATGGATGGACGCATGGACGAAAGCACGGACACATTGATGGACGCTTCGCCCGACTCATCATCATTCACTCCGTGGATATGCTGTGATTTTTTTTACTTTTAGCTTGCATCAGTTAACTAAGCACAAGCCTGTTCATAAGAACCTAATTGTTTATTGTTGCATCATTTGTGCAATAATGATAAAAACACAAGGTCAGACAGCACAAATAACTCTGCTAAGATAGGAATAAAATTAACAAAGCGAATCACAAAAAAGTCCTTTTGCAATTCAGCACATGCCTGACAAAAAAAATGCAGTGAGTTCCAATACATCGGTGGAATTATTGCCTTAACGACGAGTGGCAACCTGGCTAAATTACAATTGTTAATATCAATAAAACGTATTTTCTGAGAAGCTTTGGAAGTATTCATTTTCTAGCTCAAGTTGAGTAAAACGCTTACATACTCTGGGTGCTTTGTTGCAAAAATTAATAAAAATAAGTGCAAAACCTCACATCAACATTTCAATGTTGTCCTCACTAAAAAAAGAAAATGCCATTTGTTAATTGTTTTTAATTGCCGGAGAATTCTGGATATGAGATGAGTAATTAAGGCTGTCACAAGATGTGTTAAAAATATAAAAAAAATACTTGCCATTGCGAACTACTTGGGGAATGTGAAGTCCATGCATATTGTTATTAGAGCTATGTGAATTCCTTTATATATTTCTCACGGCAATAACACATGCAGGACAACACATCACATTCAGATGTTCTTTTGGCCTTTGGGGATAAAACCATCTTTTTACTTGGGATAAATTTAGCATGTAAATGACATGCCTGACAACTAAGTAAATGCGTTTTGCCACGTGTTTTTTATTTCGATAAAGTCGGGTTTGACCCACAAAGACTCTAAGCAACACTCGGCGCAGCAGTGTTTCAGGAGCTCCGCGATAACTTGAGATCACCCTGTCAAGTTTGTGGATAGGATGCGAATAGTCTAGAGCTTATACGCATCCACCAGCAATAACCCTGGAATTTTCGATGGCACATGTATCAAACCAGACGCGCTGTACTGCTTGTCAGATTATTAATGATTGGTTGACATGTGGGGTTTAACGTCCGAAAGCCACCATATGATTATGAGAGACGCCGTAGTGGAGGGCTCCGGAAATTACGATCACCTGGGGTTCTTTAACGTGCACCCAAATCTGAGCACATGGGCCTACAACATTTCCGCCTCCATCGGAAATGCCGCAGCCGCAAGATTATGAATGGCGACGCACTGTTTGCCGCTATCAGGGCAGAATATGTGTTGCTTGTAGTTTTACTTTCCGTTCTTCAGGCAAAGCGGTGAAGAACGAGAAGAAGACCTCGATCCCCTCACTGACTACGGAGGGATACTGGCGGCCTACAGAGAGGCCAGGAGAGTCTTTCCACCCCCGCATCGTGAACTGTCACGGTCGGAAGCAGTGAAGCTCCGACAACTGCAAACAGAATGCGTGTATACTAACGCCAGCATTGGCCCGGCACGTATGCCCCGACATGTTTGTGGAGGCAAAGTGTAGGGTGTGCGAACGTGAACTAGCCATCCTCCGCCACATCATGTGGGGCGGGTGTAACAGTGGTGTGAACAATGGGAATGGGCAGTGCCAGGACGCCACGTATCCCGAAGAGGTGGGAGCATGGATACGCTCCCAAGACTCAAACACACAACGAAGGGCCATCCAGCGGCTTGAGGAGGCCCTGGCAAAGCAGACGAGAAAGGGAACCGACGCCCCGGACAACGGGAGCGGAGGAGCCCGAGTATCCAACGCCTAGCCGGAGCACAACGTCCTCAAGATCTAGGTCCTGTAACTATAGGGCTATATTATCCATAGTCTTCATATAAAGAATACCCGCGCCCTGCGTGGCCGGTGACTTCCCGCACGCCGGAGGCGTGAATAAATGTTGTTTCTCTTTCTCTGGAGTCTTTAACATCGTGTTCACATTGCAGTATTAGTTGTTATGTTTCTCCAAGAGATCTGTACATCTATGAATCCAGAAAGTTGAAATTTATTTTCTTTAGAAATGTGTAGATGTACAACTGCAAAATTATAAAGTCTAATACTGACAGCTATCTTTTTTTTTAATGTGAAGCATTTGGTGAAGCAGAGCAGTACACCAATGCCACTGGTAATGAAGACTATGTGACAAAGCCCATTGATTTTTAAAGCAGCTTGCATCTCAAGCTGTCCAGCGTGGTGTAAGAGTGAAGGTTTCGAAACAAATTTCAAAAATGAGGCAATGACGTGCTGGTCACAATGGCCTGCTTGTGGTCCCCCATTTTATCGAATTAACATTGGGATGTGAAGAGCTCATATATTTGCAAAGCAGAAGTCCTTGGACACCATTATTGTTGAAGAACTGGTGCACCGCTGATGGCTTGACAATTCACACAAACAAAACACAGTTCATTATCTTCCATTCTAGTCATAAAGCTCTTTCACCTACCTCCGCTATTACTATCTACGGCCACAGACATCTTTGTGTCAATATGTTCACATTCTTGGCAGTAGTCCTAGATGCTCATCTAAAGTACTATCATCACATTTCACTTAAAAGACAGAGGACGGCTCATGGTATCAGAACATTAATTAAAGTACGACCATGCTTCAACTCTGCCTGAACTAAACTACGGCAATATCTACAGTCATATTAGGTACTGCATCATGTCATGGGCGAACACCTATCCATCTCATGTCCTACCACTTCAACGTCTCCAAAACCAAGCCATTCGCATCCTAACATTCAGTACTCCATTCACCAGCGTGTCCCCACTTTTTCAGCAACATAGAGTACTAACAGTGTGTAATTTATCCAAATATAAATTGAGTATTCTCGTATTTAAGTGTCTTAACAGTTCAGTAACAGCCAATGACTTGCAGAAATTTCAATTGGTAAACGCTAATCCCACTAGGTTCACCTCTAACAACAATTTTGCACTACCACATTCACGCACGAACTATGGCAAACACACTACCATATTTGCTGCCATGCATTTTTTGATTTAAAAACCACTATGCGCTAAGAATTGTCATTCAACACTTTAAAGTAGATTTGAGTCTTCTGGTGTAATAATAATTTAAATCGCTTTTGTTCAAGATTCTACTGCCATTTTTTCATAGCCATGTATAATTACTGAACATTGTTTTATTACCATTTCATCTGCAATTTACACTACAAGTTTACCTTGTCTTTATTCCTATCATAATGACTTGCCACTTGTTAGTTGCATTTTGTTGTACTTATCAACATGTATATTTTTCACTGGAGGTCCCCTTTCAGCTTTGTTCTATAGGACCTCCTTCTTTATATACTAACCCATATTCGTTTATATATTTTGCAACAGATAAACATTTTTGACTGTTTGACCTACATACCCACAACAGAGCAGACAAATTGACAGGACAAGTCGAATGGCTTACCCTATGAAGTTTTAATACTTTAAAATATCTTACCATCTGCAAAAAGCATTGAAATTCAAGAATTATGAACGTGCTAGAAATTGGAGTCATTGCACAGTGGAAAGTACACCCAGCCCTCGAAAAGTTGAGGTGGGTTCGACTTTGATTTCACCTCTGATGGCAGACAGTACTGTGGTGTAACTTTGCTTGCAGATAACTTAACAGGACAGAGTTTGCTTCTTTTAGGATAAGTGAAAACGAAAATATCCAGCACTACAAACTGCTTTTGCGATTTTTTTATTCAAAGTAAGTATGAAGTCTCCATGGGAGCAGGTTTGCTATGGCAATTCATGGATTCATTTTATATTTTTAAATGTTAGCAAAGGTTATGCTGCACAACAGTTTCTTGTCAATCAAAATGAGAAATTATGTGTACTAAACACCTTCAGAAAAAGTCTACAAAGACGGATGCTGTCCTTGTTGCAGTACTCGTCCACACTGAGCCGAGCAGCAGTACGCGGCAGCATCCCAGCTCCAGTCACTGATCCACATTGCTTCAGGGGTAAGCCTAGAAGTAGCAGAGGATAAAACAAAATGGTTTTAAATTTTGAGTTCAGCAACCTGCTGTCTAGCGACATTTATAGTTCTTTTTTAGGACAGTTGCATGCGAAGAAGTCTGCACTTTTAGGTGTGTCAACATCACAGAGCAAGGCACAGAGATGGCATGACATGGAGTACAAGAACCGACAGCTGCACAAGTGGCTAAATCAAAGACTGAACTTATGGAATGGAAGCAGAGGGAGGTTTGCCTTGTTAAAAAATTTCGTAACGTGATTCCGCATTTAGTCTACTAGACTGCTCTACCATTCAAGTTGAATACGCATGAATCACAATAGTGAATAGGAGCGGTACTCAAATAGCGAGATGAAAGACTGCCAAGTAGATGCTAACTTTGTGTGGTTGGTTACTGCCGCTACACGCTTAACGAAGCGGAAGTGAATTGCATGAACACAGAGAAAAAAGCACAGTTATCCTAAATCACCCAGAACCTTCAACTAAAGACGGTGGTGCAGTATTCAGATTGGGGATTCCAATAGCTGATGTGTAAAACAGTAAATGCTGTCAAGCTTTCAGAAGAAACTGAAGCTCTAGAACTGACACAAGCAGGATTGACTCAGCATCACCCACACTAATAAAAAATATTCAATCTTTATCACAACCGCTTCCTTTGGGTGGTCATGACGGCATCCGGTGGACGTCAGCGTTGCGGAGTTGCCATTACGGAATCATTTCACATTTTCGCAACACCGTAATGGAATGGGGTACAACACTTGGAGGAATGGAATGGGAATGAAATCGAGCACATTTTAGCGGAATGGAATGGGAATAGAATTGCGTTTTTTTTTCAAAAATAGAGCACGTTTTAGAGCACGTTTTTTTTCCAAAAAATAGAGCACGTTTTTTTTTTTTTCAAAAAATAGAGCACATTGTAATTCAAATTTTATGCATTAGTAAATCAGAGCCTAGAATTTAGCAATAAACCAGTATTTTTAAAATGGCTTGGCTGATTACAAGCACGGTAGATTTATAAGCCGGCCCCATCAGCCGCCGGCTGTCTCCCCTGCCCTTCATTCGTTGTTTTTGCTTCGGTCGCCGTAGCGCTGGCTCCAGCACCCAGCTGCTCGTGCATGCAGTTTTCGTCCGCGACCATGTGTACGCGACTGCCTTCAAATCTTCTAAGTTTTGTTTTATTTCTTTCTTTTTGCGTGTGTTGTGCCGTGCGAGTGTCCGTTGGTCACTCGAGGGGGGCCGTCCTCCTTGTTTACGGGCAGCAGCGATCGGCGAGCCTCCCAGACCTGCGGGCGCCGGGTCAGCACAAAGGCGGCGGCCCGCTTTAATGCACCTTGCCAGTTCGGGTGCAAGAAGAGGAAAACATGCCGCTTTGTGCATCCGTGGCCTGTGGGATGTTCGACTCTTTTTCCCCGAATGGCAAAGCGACAGACTTCCCAACTGACTTCGTAGAACAATTTGTGCACGTGCGTTTGTGTGTGTGTGGTGCGTGCGCATTTGTGTCAGCGTGCGCGTATGTGTACTCGGATCTGTGGTCGAGAGAGGAAAGCGAGAAAGCGCGGGAAGAGCCAGAGACGCAGCGAGAACGGCGAGCGAACAAGAGTCTGCGAATTGCGAGCGACTAGAGCGGTTGTGCGTTGTGCGATGTGCGGAATTGAACGATTGCGCGAGTAATATTGTAACCCAGTTTAATTAAATACAGCCTTCTTTTGTTTCCATTTTCTTAACAGTGCGTGAGTCGTGTGTTGTGTCTTCTATCAAATTTCACCTTTTTTACGGCCATACCGGCGACACCCTAAATTTTACCAAAAGCGGGATAGAGGACGCTAACATTCATCAGAAGTGGGATTTGACCGATTTTAGAAAACGTTCGGAACGAGTTTGAAAAACCTTAGCGAGGAGTGCGATTGCGTCAGTGCGAGAACAAAGCAATGGTGGACTTCCAGTGAGCGTGCACTTCCAGAGAGCTAACATCAGCCATGCTGGACGGATCATCGCCGGGGGAGAGTGGTCACCGTGATGACGACGACTGTGCTGGGCTCACCAAGCGGGAACTTTTCGACGCCTTGCGTGAGAAAGACCGCTTGTTGGCGGACCTGCTGCGGCGGCTGCCTCAGCCGGAGTCGTCGGGGGCTCCACACCAGGCGGCCATCAACACGTTTCAGGTGATGCCCGATTTGAGCAGAAACATTCCAGACTTTTCCGGTGATGGTTGCGCGTCAGCAGCCCGGGAATGGATGGAAAGTTTGCGCCAGACGGCTACGCTCCACCGGTGGCCGACGCCATTCCTGCTCGAAACTGCCAAGTGTCACCTGGTCGGCGCCGCAAAAGATTGGTACCGTTCGAGAGCTGCCGAAATTTCATCGTGGGACGATTTCGAGCGGATGTTCGGGCGGACTTTCTACAGCCAGACACGGGCGGCGGGGCGATGGAGGCGTATGCAAGAGCGAATGCAGCAGCGAAATGAGAACACGGCTGCGTACTTCCACGAGAAGGTGCGCCTTTGCAGAGAGGCGCATTTAGATTTCTGTGATACGAGGGAGCAGGTGCTGATCGGTCTCCGATCGCGGGAGCTATGCACGATGCTTCTTGGAAGGTCGCACGAAGACGCGGATGACCTGTTGCACGACATTCAGGAATTTGAGAGGATCGACCGTGAGCGACGAGAACGCTTCGGGACAGCGGCTGAGCGAAGAGCGACGAGCGATGCACCTAGTATGCAGCCTGCACCCAAAGCACCGCTGCAGGGTGCGTCCGGGTACGACGGGCGGGACCAGCGGCCAGCTGTCACAAATCAGTACGGTGAGCGAAAATGTTATAATTGTTTCAAATTCGGACACATTTCGCGGGATTGCCCAGAGGAAAGACGAATAGAAAAATGTCTAAAATGTGGGAAGACTGGGCATACCCAAAAACACTGCCAAGCAAAAGGCCCCAGAAATGAGACCAACGCGGTCTCTGCAGAGAAAATTGACCCTGGCGTGCTTTTGAAGCACGTTAAATGGAATGGCAATGAGACTTTGATTGGCATGATAGACACAGGCAGTTCCGGTTGCTTACTGCGCGAATCAGTGGCGGTGCGGTGCGGAGCGGAAGTGCTGGAAGATGCGACAGCTCTGTATGGTTTCGGCAGCCAGGGAGTTCCAGCTGCTCGTGCGATTGGCAGGTGCCGGGCCGACTTGCTGATAGATGGCGTCGTTGGCAAGAACATACAGATACTTGTTGTACCCGACGAGGTCCAGTCGGTCGATTTGCTTGTCGGTCGCACGTTTACCGAGCTGCCATATGTGACCTACGCTAAGCTGGACGGCAGCTTGCAATTCTGGCATAGAGACGAGTGCCCATTCTCACATCTCGAGCCCTTCGTTTCATGTCCGAAATTACGTTCGAAAACTGCTGAAGAGACCCCACTGCAGGCCAATGTTATAAATTGGGTGAGACTGTCATCGCAGTCTAACGTCACTGGTGCAGTGCTATTCAACAACTGTGGGTGCGAAATTCTTGTTGACATGGAGGACGGAGAGGTTACTGTGCCGGTGATTACGAGCGGAAATGATGACGTGGTTCTACGTAAAGGACAAAGACTTGGCCACGCGACAGAGGTGGACATCCCGGGTTGCGAGATGAAGGAAATAAATGAGTGCAGAGAGGAGGGCAGCGCGGCGAAGCCAGAGCAAATTCTGGTTACGGAGGCGCGACGGTCGATTGGGTGCGAGGGAAATAAAATGGGCCCCTTCGTAACAGAGGAGCAGCGTCGTGAGCTCGCGTGCCTCCTAAATGAGTACCGGGATTGTTTCGCCGCCAATCTCAGCGAACTTGGCTGCACATCTGCCCTTTCGATGGACATACAGGAGATACCTGGTAGCGCACCCGCGGCTGTTTGGCCCTACCGCACGAATGCAGAAAAGCGAGAGGCTATACATGACATCGTCGGAGAGCGGAAACGAGAGGGAATCGGAACTGAGACACATTCCGAGTATGCGAGCCCAGCCATTACTACATCGATGGTCGATACAGAGCAGCGAGATTGGGACGAAAAGCTCAGTGAGGCAGAGTGCAGCTTGAACAACGCTGTAAACAGGACGACCGGGAAGACTCCCTTCGAGATGTTATACGGTTCTCGACCGGAATTTCACAGCGTGGCACTGAAGCGCTTGGTTGAATCTAAAGCGTCAGATTGGGAGGAGCCCGGCGGGCTGCGCGAACGTGTACGGCAGCGCCTCGTGAGCGAGCAGAAGATGAAGGTCGCTTACGACAAACGCCACTTCCCGGCTAAAATGTACAGTGTCGGTGACGTGGTCTTCATGGCGAGGGCTCCAGAACAGACGGGAAGGCCTGCCAAAGCCCAGCCAAAATATAGGGGCCCCCTTGTAATCACGGCAGTGTTGCCAGCTGACACGTATCGAGTTGCCGACCTTGACGAAACAAGGGCGAGCCGCTTCGCGACAACTGCGCACGTGTCGCAGTTGAAGTGCTGGACAACGACCAATCCGCATTCACACCTTGATGACGACGGAGAGTCTGCGGAGGAGTCAGACACTCCCGAATGTGAGGTGCAGCGACTGAGACGTTCAGCCCGTAGCTGCGCCAAGACCCATCCCTATGCGAGTGCGCCATAGTTGCGTTGGCGTCTGTTGAGAACTTCAGTGCGTGCCGGGATTTACCGAGTGAACTGTGCGTACTTAAACAGTTGCTTTTTTTTCTTGTCTTCTTCGACGAAGGAAACATTCTGTTTGTGTATTGGCGTGTGGGTTTGTTTATGATTTTTTTTTCATTAACGAGGACGTTAATGACTGTCAGGACGACCGAGTGTACGCGACTGCCTTCAAATCTTCTAAGTTTTGTTTTATTTCTTTCTTTTTGCGTGTGTTGTGCCGTGCGAGTGTCCGTTGGTCACTCGAGGGGGGCCGTCCTCCTTGTTTACGGGCAGCAGCGATCGGCGAGCCTCCCAGACCTGCGGGCGCCGGGTCAGCACAAAGGCGGCGGCCCGCTTTAATGCACCTTGCCAGTTCGGGTGCAAGAAGAGGAAAACATGCCGCTTTGTGCATCCGTGGCCTGTGGGATGTTCGACTCTTTTTCCCCGAATGGCAAAGCGACAGACTTCCCAACTGACTTCGTAGAACAATTTGTGCACGTGCGTTTGTGTGTGTGTGGTGCGTGCGCGTTTGTGTCAGCGTGCGCGTATGTGTACTCGGATCTGTGGTCGAGAGAGGAAAGCGAGAAAGCGCGGGAAGAGCCAGAGACGCAGCGAGAACGGCGAGCGAACAAGAGTCTGCGAATTGCGAGCGACTAGAGCGGTTGTGCGTTGTGCGATGTGCGGAATTGAACGGTTGCGCGAGTAATATTGTAACCCAGTTTAATTAAATACAGCCTTCTTTTGTTTCCATTTTCTTAACAGTGCGTGAGTCGTGTGTTGTGTCTTCTATCAAATTTCACCTTTTTTACGGCCATACCGGCGACACCCTAAATTTTACCAAAAGCGGGATAGAGGACGCTAACACATGGCACACTGGAAACAGTCTTTTTTTTTTTGAAATTGCACACGTAGGAAACAAAGAAGCTCCTTGCTGCAAACTTTGCTCCGAAACCATACATGCTGTAGTCGGAGTATCATCGAATCTGATTCGGCACCTCCAAATAAAGCACGAGCACGAGAGAAAGGGCTGGCAAACCAGCCGAAGATAACGGCCGCCTTCACCGCTGGCTGCAGCTCCGTGCCTGCCCATCGAAAGGCTGCTCTTGATGACGCCATGCTGAACATGATTTGTACAGACATGGAGTCTTATCGTGCCATTGAGAGAGCGATTCCTACAATTCGTAAACATAAGTTTAACAATTTTATAAGCCGCCTTTGATCAAAGTGACTGCTTTGTATTCTTTCAAATCCTGGTCGCCGTCCCGGGCTACAAGTTGCCATCGTGGGATGACCTCAGAGAGAAGTTGCTGCCCGAGAAAGTATCAGCGCTTAAGACCAAAATATCAACGTCCTTGGCAGGAGCGGAGTACGCCTGTATCGCACGCGACGTGTGGACGTCGCGGTGTATAAACGTCAGACTCTGGAGTTCTGCGGACACGTAGCGCCGCCTGTCGACGCAGTTTTGAGTAGTGCAAAGCCCTACTCCCTTACACAGTTTGCTGCGTAACAAGGTGCAACTACAGCGTACGAACCAACGATTGAGCTAAATATTATATTATTTGCCCATTGAACACTCAGATAAATTGCTACGAATTTCTCTCCGCTAGTCAGACACGGCGCCGAACCGCCGTGAAGTGGACTCGCTCTCTGGATTTCGTGCCGACCGGTTGTGCCCCCGAGATCTCCGACGACAGCGCAGCTCTGGCCGACTGGCTCGCCCTACGCCATCTCCTGACACCGACAAGAGCTCTCGCCGAGTGGTGCCCCATCCTCGAACTCCTGCGACCGTGTCCATCTTTCATATCTCCTCTTTACTTCCGTCGTTCCATGTCGTTCGCTGTCCCTGGGCCTCGCTCTCTCCTTCCTCTCTCTATCTATTAACCTTTTAATCCTATCCTTTTAATCTCTCCTTACTCCCATCCCTCGTGAGCTACTGTTGAGGTGTCGCACTCTGATGCAGGCAGATACGGGGCTCACTTTTCTCTTTAAGAATCACACAAGAACCGCCGTGAAGTGCTTGCATGGTTCACTCGCCTGAACAAAGTTGAAAACAAGAGAAGACGCAACAGCTCATCAAAAAACCCCAGTCTGCTCTACTGTTGCGTTGTGAATTGCCACGGTAAGTGCGATAATGTAGGTTCTGTTATTACTTTGATTAGCTTTGACGGAGAACCGTGGTAACTTTGTTTACGAAGCCAGACCTTGTCACCGCGGCGCGCGACGTGCAACAGTAGACAGGTGACGCCCGGCCACGATAAACAACGCACACACCGCGACCACCGATAATCTGAAGTTGTCGCCACCACGCAGCATTACGTACGTAGGGCTTTGAAGACTCTTACTCCCGACTTTAACCAAGAAATGCGAGCACGTGCGTCATACAGGTGAATCGCAAAATGATCGCGACCACAATCAGTTTTTTTTTTTTTTTGCCGTTGGTCTTTACGATTACCGGAGCTATCATGGAGGCATCGGCTTTGCCTTTCGTTGTACACTGAGAAAGTGAACACGCATGTATCTCCATCTGCAGTATATACAAACGAAAGAAAACCGTCAATAGGCCAGCCATGCCGCAGTGGTCTAGTGGCTAAGGTACTCGGCTGCTGACCCGCAGGTCACGGAATCGAATTCCGGCTACGGCGGCTGCATTTCCGATGGAGGCGGAAATGTTGTAGGCCCGTGTGCTCAGATTTGGGTGCAAGTTAAAGAACCCCAGGTGGTCGAAATTTCCGGAGCCCTCTACTGCGGCGTCTTTCATAATCATAGGGTGGTTTTGGGACTCAAAACCCCACATATCAATCAATCAATCAATCAATCAATAAATCAATCAATCAATAGGGCATTCAGGCAGGTGTAATAAAACAGTTCAATGTACAGAAAGCGAGAAATCACTAGGTCAATTGGTGCCGGTTAAAGCGAGCTTCGTACGTTTGGCCACATAGATTGCTCGTGTATGCACTTCATCGCTTTGGACTCATGCGCATGCCCAATTTTAATGCATTTAGGTGTTACTGAACGCCCTTTGGAGTGCTTGTCTTAAACAAGATGTCATGCGATGCTCGCTTCCATGTAAACTGCCGTTGCAGCACACCGAAATAAATAAATCATCTTTTGCATTGTGCCCGCATTTCCTTTTGATGAGCTTCCTGATTTTATGAAGCGAGGTTGGATTGAAGCATGAAGCTTGCCAGGTCCTTGATTTTTCAGGGAACCACGTCTCGATACCAACGAAAGAGGAAGGCCCATGCACGTTCGCTTGCGGATGGCTCTCCGTGCACTACCCATTTATGGCCGGCGCGGCGATGAGGGCGCTGGTGGCAGCGTTCTTCGCAGTGCCGCCTGGGCAGAGTTTGACGTCCCACTCCGGCTGTAGAAGCAACATTCGTGGACAGCGACTTCGTGGCTCACACGTACCTTCTCAGTTTCACTCGCCTGACGGAGAGCCACACAGGTGCTGGGATCCGCTGCGAGTATGACGCAACGTTCCTGCAGTGGAACATCGTTGACCAGGTCAAATATGTGTTTTCGCACTATTTCGCCTGCGTTAACGGTTCGTATTTCATTTTCAGCTAACACTTCATCAATGATAAAGGCATTTGAATTTGCCGGGTGGGAAACTGAATAGGACGATGAAGATTACAGCTTCGACGACTGCCCAGAACGCTTTACCAAGGAGCTTTTAAGCGAGTTCCATCAGTTGAAGCGATTTTGATTTGGCTGCGCCGTGCACAGCCTGCAGCTTGCCGTAAAAGACGCCAATCGGCGGGTATGAGCCATTAAATAACATTATAAATTCATCTTATGTGCATTAATAGATACATCGTCCATTCACTATTATTTTTATGTAGCCACGTTTTGTTAAATAATTTGCCATGAATGCGTGGGCAAAAAATATAGGAATACAATAATTGTACTTAGTTTGAAAAGGGCGGACAACTGTACTTATTACAGTTTCGATGGACGAAAGGTTTATTTTGCAACTATCCCCACCTGATGTTTAGCCGAAATTTTGTGCGTGCTTCGCTGTTTCATCTCAGGGATTCGTGGAGCACTTGCTGTCGTGGTTGAGGTCACGAACTCTGCTTCTCATCAATTATTGGCTGCGGATCATTTTTCTGCCGCAGGCCTGGCAGCAAGATTACGCCAGTTGGAGTTTTGCTTTCACCATTTCAATAAACTTTTCTGAAAGGCGTATAAAGACAAACAAAAATGAACAAAACCGGCACATCACGCAAAGAACGCCGATGGTGTTCCGAAGCTACATTTTAAGGATTTGAATTAGGTTGATTCCTTGTTTAAGCTATTTTCGCCTGATTGTATTTTGGGCTCTTTGCTATTTTGCTCTTTTGATATCCTTCTATTGCATATGTCGTATTAATCTTTCTGGCACTTTGTTGCATTGACCGTTTGCGTTACCTGTACTTGCAATATTAATGTTCACTAATTGTCATCCTAACTTTATTGTAGCACCCAAGTGCCGAGGAATTCGTACAAAAGTGTGGTGCCATCGTTTCATCAATACGCAAGCGCACCGCCGACACGGAAGAAGTGTTTAATGCGGCCGGTCTGCATTTGGAATCACACAACGCGACGAGGTGGAACTCGCAGCTTCGAATGATGAGAAAGTTTGTTACCATTTTTTCCAGTCTCCCAGGCCTGACAGAAACCCTGCACGCGTGCAAGAAAGTTAAACTGTCTAACTATGAACTGTGGCTGGCGACAGACTTGATTGAGCTTCTCTCCTCTGTAGAGGAAGCCACGCAGTTGCTGCAGAAAAGGCACGAGACAGCCGGGCTTTTACTTCCCGCGCGGCGAAATATCGAAGTTGGCCTCGCGGAAACCTTAAACAAAGGCACACTTCTTTGCAAAGAGGCAGCTAAAGGCCTACAACATAGCCTGGAAAAGTGGTTCGCAAGCACGTGGGCTGACTCAGTTTTTTTTTTGGGGGGGGGAGCCCTTCTAGACCCACGGTTTAAGTGTTCTTGGTGTTCATTTGCAACAGCCGAGCAGATGCGTTCTGCTGTGCCGGGGAGGGGATCTCTTTTGTTAGGGCAGGAGAGCGCCAGCACCGTCGCGAATGCAGCAACTGAAGCAGAGTGAAGCAGATTTATGTTCAAAAATATCAAGCAATGTGATAGTGCTCACCAAGACAATATACCTGGATCCATTTCAGAGGATATTTCGCTTTACCTCTCAGAGGGAACTTGTGCAGACACAGTAAAGTCCCTGAGCTATTGGAAAGCGAACCCAAGCCGCTTTCCCCTGCTTTCCCGCCTCGGAAGGGCAGTTCTAACCGTGAATGCGACATCAGCTGACGTAGAACGCGTTTTTTCTACGGCATCCCTGATCATGACAGCGAAGTGAAATCGGCTGTCAAGCACCTCTTTCGAGCAGCTCATGTTTGGGAAGCGCAACTCACAGCTATTGGTATACGCAATTGTTAATCGCATTTTTTTCTTTTTCTTTTAGGACTGACCCTACCAGCCTTCATTCTCATCTGGTTTTAGAAAACTAAGTGGTGAAACACCGGGTGAGCTCATGAAATTGCTTGTAAAATTTTGATGAATAAAACCGAAATAAAGGTTTTAATGCATCTTGCACTGCTTGCTACTTTTATTGTTACCAAAGAATCCGTGACTTTCTATATATAGTCTTTTCATATTCTCGCGGCATATATTTCGGGAAAGAGGAAATTCTTCAACGGAGCAACAAAGGACGCAGTATAAAAACTCCAATGACAACGATGTGTGTTTTCTTATCTCACGAGTCTGCTATAGTTACGCCGCCAATTATGAGTGTCAAAAGGTGCGAAATGAGGCACTTTTGCTACGCCGCTTATTGTAACTAAGAGCCCCTATAGCATTCTTTCGTGATATATATCTGGCCCCTGCGACTATAAAATGGTGGTTACCGCGACCAAAAACAGAATGGCAAAATAGCAATTATGGATAGGTTTACCACAATACTAAAGATTTATAGTCATAAATAACTGCTTTAAGCGTTGGCGTAACCAGAGGCTGGTTTTCTGAATTCAGCCTCACCCCTCTCTGAAATTTTCATATGTTATAGTTATGTATGTTAAAATGTACACGCACATATTGATGAGCGTTGATAAAGGTGGGAGGTCAAACCCCCTCCCAACTCCTATCCCCAAAATAAAGTTATTTACCTGGATTTATGAGCACCAAATTTAAGGCGTTCTCACAATATCTCCAACGTAGGAATGAAAGCAGAAGCAGAACATTAGCGCATGATTCGACTTAGATATTTAGAAACAGGGGTCTCGACCTCAGAACTATAAAGACTTATAAACGGATAAAAAATGTTTCACGTGCCTGTTTGTACGGTTCGTATAAAATAAGCCTGTGGCAAGAAAATAAAGTGCTATATGCAACGAAGTTCGAGAAAAAATTATAAGTAGATCGGATGTGATAGGCATATCAATGCGCACAGAGGCTTGCGGGACACACGCAAAGCCGTCAACAAGCAGATAAATAAGGGGTGTGTGTCGACAGCATATAAAAACAAGCAACGCCCGGAGAAAGCATTCCTCTATCCTCTATAGTGTATGTATAATTTTCTTACACCTAAAAGCCTCAAGATGACTGTCTTTCGCAGCAGCGTTCATTCATCGTTTACTGTTGCGGCATTGCATGCATGGCACGGTCGGAATTGCGCAAAAACCTGCAAACCTATACGACGCTTTTTCTTTCTTTCTTGTTTTTTTTGTCCCCCCATGAAACGTTCATGAATGTGCCGCCGACTTACAAAACATTTGAAAAATATCCTCATCAGCCTGCCTACGCCTACTGCAGTGCTACAGGCCTCTCCCATAATCCGCAAATCAACCCGGTCTTGTGCTTTCCGTTGCCACATTACACCTGCGAACTCTTTAATCTCATCGTCCCACCTCACTTTCTGTTTCCCCTTCGTGCGTTTGCCTTCTCTGGAAATCCAGTCAGTTACTCTTAATGACCAGCGGTTATACGTGCTATACGTGTCGGGCCCACGTTCATTACTTCTTGATTTCAACAATGATATCAGTAACACCGGTCCCACTCTGCTCTTTTCTTGTCTCTTCAAGGTACACCTATCATTTTCTTTTTCATAGTTCGCAGCGTCGTCCTCAACTTAAGCAGAAGCATCTTTGTAAGCCTCCAGGTTTCTGCTTCGTTATATAGCAGTCATGATTTGAGAGTGCTTGCCGAAGGTGCTACGTCCTATTCTTAATCTTCTAGTAACTTTAATCTTGTGGTTTGGCTCCGCGATTACTACCTGTCCTAAGTAGACGCACTCTTTTACATCTTCAAGTGCAGTGCTACCTATCTCGAAGCGCTGTTCTTTTTCGAGGTTGTTGTGCAATACTTAAATACTTTTGTTTTCTGCAGATTAATTTTAGGACCTACCTTTCTGCTTTCTTTGTCTAACTCAGTAATCATGAACTGCAATTCGTCCCCAGAGTTACTCAGCAATCCAATGCCATCGGCGAAGTGCATGTTAGTATACTCTTCCATAATGGTTCCGTGGTCCCTAACTCTTCCCATTCTATAGGCCTCCGAAAAGCTCGTCCAAGCATGCGGCAAATATATATAGCATTGGGGAGATTGTATTGCTATGTCTTACACCATCTTTATTGGTATTCGGTCGGTTACTTTATGGAGCATGCATGCACTATGGTGGCAGTTGATCTTTTGTAGATTTCTTCCAGGATGTTTATATATGTTTCGTTGACGCCCTGATTCCGCAGTGTCTGCATGACTGCTGATATTTCTACTGAATCAAATGCCTTCTCGTAATCTATGAAAGCTATGTATGGAGGTTGGGTGTATTCTGAGCATTTATTTATCGCCCGGTTGATAGTATGAATATGGTCTATTGTTGGGTAGACTATTCGAAATCCTGCTTCTTACTTTGGTTTATTAAATTTTAATGTTGTCCTCATTCTGTTAGCAAGTATCTTTGGGAATACCTTGTATACGACGAAGAGCAAGTGATCGGTCTCTAATTCTTCATGTCCTTGTCGTCCCCTTTCTTATGGATTAAGATAACGTTAGTATTCTTTCAAAATTCGGCACCTTTCCCATCAGGAGACACTTCGTAAACAAGATGGCTAGTTTTTCTAACACAATCTGTCCTCCGTCTTTCAGCAGATCTGATGATACCTGATCCTCACCAGCAGCTTTGTCTTTTTTCATTCCCTCTAAGGCTTTCCTGATTTCTTCTGTCACTACTGGTGGGCTGTTGTCACAGGTCCCGTTCATTCGGGAGGCGATCGCCGCGCTAATTCCAAGGGCCGATGTATCGGCCCCCCGAACCGCACCACGAAAGCGTGGACAATTTAGAAGTGGTCCTATTTGGCGCGCCAGCGGACGCCAGCTGTGGCCCAAAGAACAAGTCAGAGCCGAGAGTTGATTAACAAAACAAAATTATATTCTCAGTTATGGCAGATCCAAACCGATACACAAGTATGCACACTCTACAATAGTTGAATACAACATGACACCAATCAAACAATGTACTACACAGTACAATCAGCCTCACTCGACACAACGGACACAGACAACAATACGCACTACAATGCAGTCGCATGCATCGAACAACCAAGACACTTGAAGACTAAAGAGTTAGAAAACTTATTCAGTCCAAAGTTCTTGGAACAAAAGTCTGAATGATACTCTTCCGAGAATCACTCACTCAAAGTCCAGTGTTGTTGTCGTTCCGCTGCCCACGAAGTTTCTCTTCCAGGAAACCTCGCGTATTCAATTGGCCACTCTCCAAGCTTCAAACTTCTTCGCCGGAAACACGTCGGCTTCTCACACGCAGCTGTTGCCACGCGTCTTCGCTCGATAGCGGTAGACACACACTCTTGCCTGTAGCTCGAGTCTTCACCCCTCAGGTGGAAATCCCCTTCTTCTCCTCCTTTGTCACGGAAGACAAAAGGCTTCGCCCACAAGGCGGAACACCCTACGCACTCTGGCGCATACTTTCTTCTTCTCCTGCTTTGTCACTAAGGATAAAACCTTCACCGACAGACGCGGCGGGATACCCTGCGCACTCTGGCGTTAACTTCCTTCTTCTGCTGATCTCCCATCTCGGCTGCTCGATTAAATACCTTCCGCGCGAGATTCCAGAAAGTTCTCATCATTTCGTCGGCGCGATGCGCAGCGAAGGCTGGGGGAAAGGGCGAGACGATACGGAGGCCGTCCGCGACGGATGACGCAACCCGGCATCACCACGCCCCTTTCCATCCAAACATTCCAGGGCTTTCTCGGGCGCCGATGAGAGGAGGTTCGTCGGTGAACCCACGCTTCCGAGGGGAGAAGGACGCGCGCCCGGGGAGTCTTTGGATGCTTGTTTTCTTTTTTTTTATCGTTGACCTCTCGGCGCTTCGTCGCGAGAATTTGGCGGCGCGCCCCTTTTTTTTGAGCCCTCGTTTTGTGACAGATGTTATCTGAGTTACCGCTAGTTCTTACATTATGGTCGTGGTTGTCCCGGCCCCTGTACAGATCTCTGTAAATCTTCTCCGCCATTTTAACTATGCTATTCATTTTGGTAGTTACTTTGCCTTCCTTGCCCCTTAGTGCATGCATCTGCTTTTTGCCTATCGCAAGTCTTCTCTTCACTACTTTGAAGCTTCCTTCGTTTTTTAGAGCATGTTCAATTCTCTCCATGTTACACCTTCTTACATAAGATACTTTACGCTTATCAATCAACCTCGAAAGCTCTACCATTGTGTTTGAGGCTTTCGTCTTTGGACGATGCTTAATAAGGTTCTTCGTCTCCTGGGACAGCTTGCTAGTGTCCTGTCTAACTATCGTAGCTCCAACTTCCACTTCACACTCTGGATGATACTCGCGAGATTATCATTCATTGCGTCGACGCTTAGGCTGGTTTCTTCGATAGAAGCTGAATATCTGTTCTGAAGCGAGACTCTGAGTCCTTGTACTTTCCTTCTCAGCACTCGCTGAATAATTGGCTTTTTGCGCAACAGTTTCTGTCGTTCCTTCTTCAAGTCTAGACGAATTTGAGACCTTAGCATTCTATGGTCACTGCTACATACCATGCCACAAATATTTGTGTCTTAAGTCCTCGGAAACTATCACGTATTCAGTGCCGATTGTACCGGCGTAAATTTGAAAAAAAAACAAAAGGAAAAGAAGAATGAAAAAGAAAGAATGGTGACACTAACGTCGTACTCGGTACTTCACTAACAAGGATGAAGGGATTAAACATGAAATGAGAATAACTTCGCTGTGATACCGGGCAAACTCAGTATCAGCATTTTACCAGGAAATATGTGTATACTATATATGGATGTATTTCCTCCCAGTTGCAGATAGACGCTTCTCCAACCCTTCTCGACCCCGGAGAATAAAAAAAATTGTGTGAAGAAACCCCAAAAGAGATAGATACTTTTTAATTTGAGCTAATATTCCATTCACGTAAGTTACAATGAACAATTATCCGAAATTTTGTAGCTAACAGTCGTTATAGGCCGGTAACGGGTCATAAATGAGTAAATATGCAATTAAGTATTGTGCAGTATGATGAAAAAAGTTCGCCGTGATAATTGAATTGTGAAGCCTAGCCACTGCTTTGTTGCTTCTCTGTATTCAGGGCGGTATTAGCGTCGTCATGGTTGCGTTCTTTTTACAGATTTTCAAAGTGCGTTATGGCATTCTTCTATGTGCGAAGATTTCGAATAATAATAATAATAATAATAATAATATTAATAATAATAATAATAATAATAAGAAGAAGAAGAAGAAGAAATGAGTTTTGCGCCCCAAGAACACTATATCACTATAAAAGACGCGCCGTAGTGGACAGCTGCGGAAATTTAGACCATCTCGTGTTTTTTAAAGCTGTACTTACACGATTTTGAGGCATCGCAAAAGGGACATTTTCTTTTTGTTTCGTATACAGTGCTAACCCTCTCCACACACCATAGTCCGCCAACACGTATAAAATATTTTCTTCGATATTGAAGTTTTCGTTGCTGAGCATCAGAAAGACAGCCCCATTACAATGGACATCGTTCCGAATAGTGAATACAGTTTCATTGAGTTCGCGAACTCTGCGTCCATGCATGCATCATAAAGCACATAAATCACTGTCGGGGTCACTGGAGACAATGCAGTCATCGTTGTTTGCGCGTACCGCGAGCAGACGGCAGATCGATCTTCCGCGAGTACGCCGCGAATTGCTGTGTCCCCGTCAGGTCACGCGCCCATGACACGTCATGGAGACGCCATCCCTCGATATCAAAACCGAAAGAGTTTCTTTTAAGGTAGCGGTATTAAAAATATATGCGATGCATTTCGAAGCACCACGTTACTTCTGAGCGTCCTCGAAGCATGTGTTCTTATTTTGAGCAACAATCGCAAGGTTCGTGCCATTACTCTTTTAACGTGTACTGACATCGCACGATACGCGGGTCTCTACCGTTTAGCCTCCATCGAAGTGCGACAGCGGCCGACAGGATCGAACCTATGACCTTCGAGCCAGCGGCCGAGTGTGAAGATACCATTGAGCACAGTAGCGCTACACCTCTGATAACGCCAAGACGTTCAGCTCTTCTTTGAAAGACATGCTGCAGGACTCCATAGGGTATCGTCGAAACAAACATCGTTGCCCTAAGGCCACTCAGAAAAATTGCCTGCCTCAATGAGCATGGTGTACTACAGCGACAAATGATACATCACTGTACTGATAACCATGTAAATTATTATTATTTTTTAATATCAAGACACGTGAAGATTTAAATAACACACTATATAATGCGTGTTGTGTAGTCACCCATCTTCACAACATAATTCTACGGTTTGATGACATGAGAGATTGCTTTCCATTGACGCCATTCTGGCAGTGCTGACAACCCGGCTTGACAAGTGGCGAATATATTGCCAGGTGGGGCCACTGACGAACAGCGAACGTTTTCGCTTGATTGAGGAGAGTGCCAGTTCTGCGTTCCACTCATCGAATGGTGTCCACATTTCGTGTATTCAAGCATCAAATGTTCAAGGTCACATTGTGGAAGAATCCAAGACGTATCTGCTCATAAAGCCGTCTGCGTTATGGCTCGTCATTCTTCAATCACCGTTACTTTATCGCATGCGCTTATGCAGATTTAAACGAAACTAGATTTAAAAAAAAAACAAGACAGTCCCATGTACTGGGATACCGATTCTTAGCTTCCAGCCTGGCAACGGCAGTTCGTGATACTTGGTGACCCCTCCCCAAAAGCAACAGCGGGCATTGTTCAGCTACTGACAGCCAACAGGTGGCTTTGCAGTCCATGGCTTCGGTGTCATGTGATAAATATTGAGTCATTGCAGACGCTGGTATTTCACAAGGCAAAAAGTCGCAAAGCTAAGCCAAAAGCGTGGGCTTGTCAGTTTGGCGGTTCGTCCCAAAGTGGTTGTATTCCGTGCACTCGCCTCGTGCGTGTGGTCTTAGCGGCTGCCCTCCTTCTCGCTGAGCACACGCCCCTGCACCTGCGTTCGGTGGGTACTGCATCCACGACGTATAGCTCTCCAGACCTGGCGTGCCTCGTCCGGTAAGGTGACTTTGCCTCTGCGCAAAGAGCTTTTCATGTTCTCTTGCTTCCCTTAGTTAACGGCCGCATGAACACGTCTGACACTGCCGCTGCACCTGAGAGAAGGAGGCTCGGGGCCGTGTCATGCACGTCACGTGTGCGTACGTATGCATGCTTGTGTGAGCCCGCGCCCGTTTCCGAGTTTAGTGGTTGCACGCAGGCTTTCTCGCGAGTTTGGGGGTATGGGTCAGGTATAGGCGCGCCAAGAAGAGGGCACGGCGGCAGGGCTGGGCGGGTGACCCCGAGACATAGCTCAAAGGCGATGCGCGCGCAACACGCAAGCACGCGTGCCTCGCCTCGCGTCTGCCCACCGTGCACTGTGTGAGCTGCCGCGCAGGGGCGAAGCCGCCGCGGGCTCGCTTGTCACGGAGAGCGACAAGCGGCCGCCGCTGTACGCCTGCGTGCTTCGCGCCGGATGCGGGGAAGACTGACGTCGATAACGCCACCGAATGGACGGATGGCTTCGGGCGGGCGGTGCTCACGTCCTTCCGAAGGAAGCGTTCGTTTGTCTGTTCGCGCACGGACAAAGGGACAGGCAGGTCTTCCGCCGCCCTTTGTTATTGCTGTACTTTCCGTTGACGCGCGCTGTAGCTGTCGTTTGTCGAGACGTAAAGGGGCGGAGGGTGTAGCGTAGTACGAGTTCGGGCGAGGTGAACGGAAAGAACGGAACAGCTCCGACGACGACGAAGGCGCGAGGAGGAGAGCCGGGAAGGTGCATACAGAGAGAGCAGTGGCGGATGGAACCCGATTGTTTATGGTAGTCAGCGATGACAGCCAGCAGGCAGCGGCGGCGGCAGCCAGAGCGCTGCGGCGTGGCAGCAGCAGCCCCCGCTGCCTGAGAGCGGACGCTTGAAGGGGGGGGGGATGCCCCGCGCTGCCGTCGCGAGCTGCCACGGGCTGCCAGGCAGGCTGGCAGGCGCGCGGCGGCAATACATCAAGCCGCCCTGTCAGCCGTCCTGCCGACATCAATAAATTCCAGACCGATTCATTTTCAAGAAGGTGGAGTAAGTTGAGCGAGGGCCGGGAAGAGGGTGGTGAGCACACACACTGTGTGTAGTGTGTGCTTGCCGCTGCTGCCGCCCGTCATCATCGTCCGTATGCCACTTTTTTGTCCGCCCACCATAGAGAGCTGGCTGGACGCCTCGTCGACGTTCTTTTCGCCCTGTCGGGCACGCACGGCGCTAGCGCGCGTGTGTGTCTCCCAGCGAGAAGAACGTCTCGGAGGCGCCGGGAGGCTTTGACCGTGTGCTTGTGTGGTTGGACTACTCGATACCAGGCATAAGTATTTATGCGCTCTGCTCAGTATGTGCGCGAACACGTACCCTATGTACCAGACCGAACGAAGGATCGTAATTACAACATCCATCCTATAGGCACTTCCACCAACAATCTTCACTTCCGCTCTGTTCCGAAGGAGCCGTGCATCACCGGGATCTAAGGGACTACGCACACGGCAGCGTCCGCCCTGCGTCCTGCCACCTGCCAATGTGCGCGTTCTTTGTGAAACCGCTACATATGCTAAATGTGCAGTTCTCGTTGTAAAATACGTGCGAAATGTGCAATACTACGTCTCCTGCAACGCATTCTCGGATAACTACACACGCGCGACCTTCCAAACTGAAAGGTAGGTCGCGCTTCCGGCGCACACACAGCGCACTAAACTTTGCCTTTTCGGTATAGCTTCAGAGTGACTTCGAACACATAAGCTTCCTTAAATCTGCACGAAGGCTTTTTGTAAACTCCCATTATTTAGGTGCAACATTCGACAACTGTCCACGACTATTTCGTTTGTCCTGTGTGCCAGCAAATCTATTTCGTTTCACTTCCGTAGATTTGCGACGCGGCAGACTGACTGACATCGTCGCAGTGTTGTGCATAGTTGACTCATGCATGAGTATCACGAGCATATTGCTTTGTAAATGTCTCACATGTATCCGTGGTGAAAAATATCTGTTGGTGATCACCACCTTGCTTCAACCATTCATACTACGCCACCTTAGAAATGCGAGTGCGATGACTGATGCGTGCTCTGCGCCGAAGGCATAAGTCGTCTGATTATGGGATGTGACAGTATACAACTTTCTCTTTTTTGTTGTTGTTGCCCCTCCAGCTAGGGCGTAATTTCCGCCCATGGGGCGTTTCCTCGACATTTATTTGAGGAAGTCAATACCCCTTCCAGGAAACTAATCAAGGTGGAAACTATTCAGGAAAGTTTTGTCTCTACGCTACGTAGAGACAAAACTCCCACTTTCGCTCACACTTTCAATTGCCAAAACGCGTTTACTGTACCTCGCGCTCACATTGCGCGTCTTTAACGTTGAAGTTTGTTACGTGTCCACATCTGCGCCAGTGGCTCTCCCATTTCAGAGTCGAGTAGTATACCAGGTCAAAGGATCCGTTCCCCGCCTAGACAGCCGGTAATTGTTAATGATGGGCCACCGAAACTACTATGTATACAGCATGCGGTGGAGACATACGTCCGGAGAAACAGAGGTGGTCTGAACCTCGGCCTCGTCGTGCACTTAAGATGTCCGTTGGCACGGTATCCGACCTTCGTTCACTTATAGTTGTCATTACTCAAAGTGCTGCGGCTGTGCACAATACACCAAGGGGCCCGGCATCTCTCAAGTATAGGGGATGTTCTGCGAAATAACCTATACGCAGCCTTTTCGAATGCACTCGAGAGCACGTGCTTCTTGGCAGCAGCAGGTGCGTTTGCAACGTGTTTTTACTTTCTCGGCTCTTCCTCTCTCTACTTCCTCATTCTTTCTCCCTTTATCCCCGTTTCCCAAGTTACCACAAACTAGCTATTCACATCCCCATTTACCTCTCTCTTTCTCTGTATATAAACGCCATATCCAGGGCTGCACATCTGTTTATACCATAGCAGGTCTGGGTAATTAGTGTTCCCACCAAGCTGTGTTGCCACAGATGGTATACTCTGGCGTGTGTGGATTCTATTGAAGAAGTATTATCTCCCTATTCGTGCCTATATATAAATATAAATATAATATATATATATATATATATATATATATATATATATATATATATATATATATATATATATATAGAGAGAGAGAGAGAGAGAGAGAGAGAGAGAGGAAATACTGCTCAGGACTGCAGTCTTCGCATTCACGTATACGTCGCGCCGTACCTGTGACAAAGGCGGCACACTTGCTGGCCTGTACAAGCGACCGCAGCTGCTGCTGAACAATCGCAGGTCTGGCGTTTCGATAGCGGGAACAGGAGGAAGCGTGGAAGTTGCGTGCTGGGCGGCATATATATGTGCTCCACGCTGCGCCAATTTCGTTTTAGTCTTTATTGTGCACTCACGTTACAGCGTAGAAGTCGCGTTACAGCGGAACATTCCTAGCCTAACCAGGGGCGCCAGAGAACGGGGGGGGGGGGGTGAGTAGCACAGAGGGATAGTTTTTTTCCCAAAGGCCCCCCCCCCCCTCCTACCCGAACAAACTCACTTTTTTCACAAAAAAAGAAAAAGAAGAATCTGTCACTGCGTCCCAAACTCGCACGCGCTGTGCTAAAACTCCCGCGAGGATCAACACTCGCCTTTCCGCGCTCAGTTCCGGCTGTGCGGATCGCCAGCCAAATTCACATCAACGACCCTGTATTTGCATTTTTGCGTTTACTACAATGATGTCAAATCTGTGGCCGCAGTCTATATACCTGCCACACCTCTTAATGAAAGTGACATGTCTTAATTACACCTGAACAAAAGTGTCTCGTTAAAGCTGCAGGCGACGTCCTTACCAGTCTGAACTCTTGAAACATGTTCCTATTTTCTATATGCAAAACATGACATCTCTACTTCCCTTATGCTTTTATGCTAGCCAGTAATGATGAATTGTTACAGGCGGGCAGGACCAAGTCACTTCCACGGCAGGAGCAGTATCGTGCATAATATTTCTCGAGAATCATTTTTTCTTCCTGAGCAGTCCCTCCCTTCCTCGACCTCCCATTACTTTTCTTTGCTATTCAGTCAGTGTGAATATATCACACCAGAGCCGTCACTACCGGGGTTAACGTCATTGCCTTTCTCATTTCTTGTTTTTTATCCATCTGTCGTAAGTGCCGTTCACGTTTGACTATGACTGCGGTGGTCGTCTGGCTATCATGCCGATCTAGGAATCAAATCCATACGTCGTCCAATGAAGAAATTCTCCTAAAATCTCTTACGTGAGATAGGTCTTTTGATTTTCTTTCCGTTTTGCTTTATAGCGTAATGACTCCGTGTTACGTAGATATTCAGTGTGTCCCGTCATGCCGGGCGCATAATCTTCACATTTTCAGTTCGCATTGCAGCAACACACGCACAAAGAAAAAAAAAGAAGCGCGAATAAAGGCTTTCCAGCCGGCTAGCGTTCTCTCTGCTTGAAGCTCGTCGCGGAATGCTGTAGCCTTGAACACTATCTCCTTTCTTCAAGGTGAAGGGGAATCGATCAGTCGTCCTGTTTTCCAGTAAAACAGAATGTGGTACGTTAAGAAGCGAGTCAAAAGTACAAGTGAGTTAAGAATAGTCGCTTGAGTGAACTCATTCAGAAGGAAGCTTTACGTGAATTTATTACGCTGCAGTTGCATTGAGCCGCTCTCCTCTTTCCTGATTGCCATCTATACAATGTCGAAGTAGAGTTCAAGATTTGTTTCGGAATTGTGTTTTGGAATTTTGGTGAACTATTGAGTGCACACTGTAACCCGCGTGCACATTCTCGTTGGCTTTGTGCTTGCATACCCCTTGTAAACCACACGTGGTGAGGTTTATAACGGTTATGCGTAATGAAGTTACTATGAGTGGCAGGCTCATATGCGTGCGCATGGGGGGTGGAGGGGGGGTGACGCTGGTGTAAAGTACGTGTTAGATATGCTATTTAGCTTGACTTTTCTAAAGGAGAAATAAGTATTTGGAGTCCACGTGACTGTAAAGTGATAGAAAGGAGAACGTCTACCACACTGTGTAAGTGGATAAATAGTAAACAATAAGCTTGAACATTTCACGGACAAGACCATCGGTGCGATATGAGTATCTTCAAACCTCCAGAACGTAACCTTAACGACTCCATTATATCGGCGCCTCCATGTGCCAATGTGCTTATTCCGAGCGGCAAGACATGCGAGGCTATCTGCATCATAAAGCTGCATGCTGTCTCTACTGTTTCGTATACGTTATCACCGTATTATGGTATTATCGATGTATCCGCAGTTGTGGTAATCACTTCTTTAAGACCGGCTCGGCTTTCTATTTTGTTGACGAAACATGACGACTCTCACTTGCCCAAGACTTGTGACCCAATTTATATCGCTTCCGGAACACGTGCGAGCATCAGTGCTTCACTTTGTCGTGGCTCGCGTATATATGCTTGCGTGTGACTACTCGAGTTCTCGTGTACTTTTCACAGTGATATTGCTACCTGTACATTGCGTTATCGGTGTATTCCAGCAATCTTTTTTTTTCTCACTGTGAAAAAGCGTATATTCACAGCGTCCGTCACCGTCCACAGAATTTTACGCGAATACACAGAGCAGGTCCAAAGAACCAGGAATCACCGCATCTCGATCACCGCATCTGTGTCGCATGAGGATACCGTGTATTCGAGTACAAACTTAATTACATTGGGCCAGCTTGCGCCTCGAAACAATTAGCCGCACGCTCCGCATTCAGCGGAAGAGGGAACGCATTCGGCGTACGCGTGTAACACGGCTCTGTAGGTGCCGCCACGCAGCACATGTTTCGCGGAGAGAAGACATTTCCGGTAACTACGCGCGCACTTCGATCGTACAAAAAAGCTCGTGTCGTTCGGGGCGAGACATTTACTTTTTTCTTCTTTTTTTTCTGTATCGAAAGCGGAGGGAAAACGGAGGCTGGCTCAACAGCTGCCTGCAACCTGCGACAGGCGCGCAGCTGCGGGCGCTCCACGCAGGAGTCGCTAGGCGAGCGAGGACGCGTGCATCATGAACGGTGCACAGACGAGTGCCGTACAGGCGACGCTGCGTGACGTCAACGTCGCGCGTCAGCGAGTGAACGTGGGCGTGCAGCACACCACCTTTTTGCAACTGATAGACGATATTAATTCGTAAAGAGATAAACACAGAGGCAGAGAGAGAGAGAGAGAGAGACAACTAGAAAATCCACGCTTTCGCGTGCAGGCGTTATCTCGGCAATCGTGCGGCAGCTGCCGAGATGGTCACGTTTCGACGGAATATAAATAGGCGCGGTGGCGGCTTTCCTTCCAGGTAGACAAAGCGGAAGCGAGCTTTTGTAATTAGCGCCTCGCTCTTTCACAATGCTATACGCTCTACCCGCGTTTAGCGACGTGTTCGCGCGGGCCGAGAGTGGTGGTGCTGAAAGCTGGTCGATTAACCACCACTCGGCGGTCTTCGATTGCGTCAGCCGCCCTCCCGTGCTCCCTTCTCGCCTGTTCAGACACACCCGTGGATGCGGCAAGGTGTATGCGTGTCCCCCAATACCCTTCCACTCCCCTTCTTAACCCAACCCGGTCCCTCTATAGCACCAGTCTCACCTCACGGGGTGCGATGAGGAAGTTTGCCTAAAGGGCGTTTACGTCCGACTTGACTTTTATTTACATTTGCGTCTTTTGTAGAACAGGGTTTTCAGTATATGTGCAAAGTTTTCCCTATTTTAACCCTCACGAGATGCTTGGGTATTGGAACAGAAACACTGCCAGCGTAGTTTGGGAAGTGCGTCGACGCACCGGAAGATGGTCGAGACATTAGTGAATTTTTTTATGTGGGAATCACCCAGGCAATGCCACTATACCGTTTGCTTAAGTACCTCCTTTTTAAATTCAGAGCATTTCTTAGTCGCAGGATGTCACGCGTCGTGCATCGGCGGCGATGTACACACCTCCACTGCGCATGCTCGTGCCTCGCATGTCGTGCCACATGCTTGCATCTGGTGCCGACTGTTTGCTCCCCCCCCCCCTATCTCTCGTTTCGCAAGGCCGATGCAGGCAGCGTCTGCTAGTAAAAACGGACTTTTCGACTTGGAAAACCATTCACTGTCCACCCCGTATATGAAGGCACTTCATGGATCGCACATCAGCGTCCCACCACTCGTTGAAGACAACGCTTCCCCTTAATTCAATAAATAAAAATAATAAAGACGACAGAACAATTAGGCACCTTCAAACCACATCCAATTATGCAACATTCACAATATACACCCATTACTCTACTACGCATGTACTCGAGTTCCCCCCGTGGGAAGATACGGGCGGCACTTTTTGTCCTTGCTGTTCTTTCTGTCTTTCCTTCCCTTTCTCCGATTGTGTGGAATAGCAAACTAGAAGTTTCAATTCTAGTTCAATGCCCTGCGTTTTTCCATAATTTGTGTACATTCCTCTTGTCTACGATGCGTTCTATTGACATCTTTCGGAGTTCGCACTGTACTGCCGTGCTATTAGGGGGAGTTATGTCACAACGCTCACTTAAGTAAATTGACTGAGATCCGCCAAAGTTTAGATTCTCTCTCTCTCATTTTTCTTCTGTACATATAGGAAAGAAGTAAGAATTTGACGACCGTGCACTTTGTCTGACCTCGAGCCTATAGTGGCCGGACTTGTTCCGTTTTTCATTTAAGCAATATCAAAGGCGAGATATATAATTACAAAAGCGTTGATATATATAAATATCGCTCACGTAAAACACCAGGTATGGTAAGCGTGAGTGTCACTTTAAGAAAGAATGCTCTGAACGCCCATTGAAGAAAGAACGCAGGCGTGTTTCGGTGCGTCGAAACAAGTAACCTTCGCGGCTTTTTTTTTTTTTCGACTAAGACAGCCAAAAGCGCGTGGCCGAAATGCAGCTGGGGCGATGCTGCTACTTGGACGACTCGATCGAACGTGTACGCCCAGACACAACTCGCGACCGAGGCTGGAACGAAAAGCCGGTTTATTCGGGACGCGCATTGGGCTGCTCGTCATTTTCGCTCCGAGTTCCCGCGATCACCCCCAAGACCGGTGTGGTTACCAACCTACGCACTGCGCTGACCGGCCGCGCAACTACGAACGTCGCGTACTGCGCAGTCGATAAATCGCCGTTCCACGGTTGCAAAAGAGAATTCGAACGTCCTGCCGACGCGCTTGTGCAGACGTAGTGCGCTCTGCATCGTCGGGTGGTGCGCAGTTAATGCAATATTTCTCTCTTTCGCTCTCTCTCTCTCTCTTTCGCTCGCTTGTCGCGTTTTTGCCATTGTTGCGGCTCGCGAGCTTCCTCCCGGGTGGGGCCACAACTCAAGCGTCAGACGTCAGTAGTGCGGTGAAGGACCCGCCCCAGGGGCGTTGCCTTGACGAACAATCAACACGCTAATGAGATGAACGCCACGGATCCCGCCGCCTCGTAGCCGAGACGTATATAGAGCGCCGAGTCGCAACGGCGGGGACACACGGACATTGCAGCCTGATGGGGCATGCGTAAGAACGAGCTGCTTCAGCTTCCGCCATCTCATTTCCGCACCCAAGTGCTCGGCGACAATTTGCTGATAGAAGCGGCCTTTCATGACGAGAGAAAATTCCTTCGAAAACGAGCGAAACTGCCTTGCATGGGTGTAGTTATAGTTTGGCCTAGCGGCGTGCGAGGTCTAGCCGCCTTTGTGCAGTACTTCTTGGTTCGTAATGAGAAAAAGTACGCTTGATGTGAACATTGTGCGCTGCTCTGTCAACGGTGGCAGGTTTGAAGTAGGCCTCGCTTTACGTTCTCACTTTAATTCGCCGTTTTGAGTGTGTAAACATGATGTTCATTTAGATGAAACGTACGCAGCAGCATGCCATTGCTGACCAGCACGCGGGGGGCAAAAAGCGTAGATGGAGCGGAGCACGCTGTAAGACTCCGTCTGAACCAACGCATGCAGCGTTATACCAAGTGAGTATAGCCTGAATAAGGGGAATTCAGCTCGGCACGACATGACTTCTCATTCATTCACTTAGGAAGAGTGCATGTAAATTATTTAATGTTCCAAAACTATAACATTTATAGTGAACAATACGACATTCACGCGAAGATAATAAATTTCTCTAGAAGGGAATATATTGCGTGTACCTATTCGCAGGAACTTTCGCAATATGAAGGCGATGCTGAACGTACCTTGTTCCTAAAACTGGTCATGACACCTTCCGTGCGAACTTGAATGAGGTAGCACAATTGGCCTGTTGGGCGTCTTACGAAATAAACCTCCTTCGGTGTATGTAAAATTATTACTAATTAGCTTTTTTGAGAGGATCACCCAATGTCCGTTACACCGCAGACGTTACGAGCAAAAAAGAAAAAAAACTTTGACATTCTATTTCTATGGAGGCCAAATAAAGATGTTTAGTCAGAATAAAAAATGAAATCACTCTGCACGTTTGAAGGGTTGTATATAGTAATAGAGTACAGTGCACTAGACAAACAAGGTATTGCAAGCGAGAGTGCATTTTTCTTTCCCAATACAGAAATGTACTGTGTACACACATCTCGCCTCTATGAATTATATATGGAAGCCTTTGTTTCCGGCAAAACCGAGTACTTCTCTATTTCCATATACCGAACGCGTTTTCCTGAGAATCATACTAAACGCAATTTTCCTGCCGAAGTTATCGCTTTCGTTAAGGATAATAACGAAGGCAGGTGTCACAATACCTCAAATGAAGACCGCTCAAGTTGTTGTAGGTTAGGTGTCGAAATATATTAATTGTAATTTACACATATGGGATTGAAATTTATTATGCTATCGTAAAATTACAAGTGACATGATGTATCTCTTCTTTCCGCTTAACCCTCAAATGCAAGAAAGCCCATATATTTATAACATGTAGAGTTACGGCTGCCGGAGTTGAATTAGTGACAGCTTGTTCATGAGTAGGGACGAATACAGAGAAATAGGGTGACTGGCGATATAGCACGTTGGTTTATTGCATTGTCTCTGCGTTTGCACGGTGTATTAGCATGAAACACGTGTCCAGCTGGCCTACCTCGTGGTCTTATAAAACAGCTTGTGCTTCTTGTTCGTATAACAGAACTTACCCAAATGCGATACTACAAGGATAAGGCCACCCGCTGTTGTTCATTGCGAAAAGAATAATGTGGAAGAAAGCACACGTATATAGATTGCACTTACAATCCTCTTCACTTGGAACGGCATAGCTTTCATGTTGAAAAGTCATTTACACAACCGATGTCTTACTTAAAAAACAAAGATAGGTTATTCGCCACGCTTGCTTATTCCGTTGATTTTAATGCAGAGCTCGTTGCGCGAAGTAAATGACAGTGTGTAAAAAAAACAATGAGTAATGTTCTAGGTCATTCCGACTGCTCTATAGGGTGGACACAATGGTGCTGAAGATGCACGTGACAATGTAAGCTATACATACGTCAACGAGAGCTTTTAAGATTGCAAGAACCACCTCGCGTCTTGCGGAGCACGGCTCTCTCAGTTACAAAGCGAAGGACCCTTTTGATATAGGCCAGTGGTGAAGCTCGCCTAGACTAAATTCAGGGCAAAATTGCACACGAAGGCTTGCGCTACAGTAAACTGCAGAGCGTCTATTAGGTACGGGACATATAAGTACAGGTATACAGTACAGAACTATCTTTATTGTGAAATAGGCTTTACTGGATAATATACGTTGTACAGCAAGCACGTGTAAGCACACTGCGCCTGATTCACGCTGTGGGATTGAATGAAAAGGAAAAATAAAGGAAGTGCAGGGCGTACCATCGAAGTTTCACGGGCTCAAGCGAATAGTATAAAACAATGCATGGGGGTAGTAAAATACCCAAGCGCACTGCCGATCATGACCACAATGAAGACATATCCGTATCTAATTTGCGGACCATATTAAGGTCTGCAGTCTGCCATTCTCAACCAACCAGCCCAGCAACGAATTCTCTGAGAACATTCGTAAAATTCCTTCATAACGCAAGCCTTTGCGTTCGTCTGTTCTTTATAAATTTAGTCAAGGGCATACTTTTTCCCCCACTTTCAGAGTTCAGAGAAATTCGCGAGCTAACGCAATTGCCGTGTGACTGGGAATTAATTGGTTTGGTATCCGACGCAACTTCTGCGATTTCTACGCAGCTTCATTCTTTCGAAGCTCTTCATCGTGGCGTGTACGATTCGCATTCGGGTAATAACGCGAAATTAGGTCGGACATGGAAAGAGAACAAAAAAAGGAACTGAGATGTGTGCAAGGTCTGCTTTTCTCCAATATGACATGTCACCGCATACTGACGGCGTTTTGATAACCTTAATTGAGTTTTGCTTTCGAAAGGAGCAATGAGTGAAAAGTAGAAGAGATGGAGAAAGTAATTTAAAAAAGGTATTGCGTATGAGCGCTCTTGATTTTTTTTCAGAAATACCCAGCAGTAATTAAATAATAGCTGTAATTAAATAATAGGGCAAGTGTGTGCCTTTAACTGCGCAACACAGCAAATGTGGCGAGTCGCACACTTGCCCCTTCACAGCTATTTAACATTATGCGTATCTATTATGCGTGTGGCATGCTCATGCCACCTTTTAGTTGAACTTATTGCAGACTTCGACAGGACTAAGTGGTCACTTATTAAAAGGGCAGCTGGCCGATCCGTTTGATTGCTAAAAAGAATTGGACGCGAAACAACACGCATCTGTCTGGAGGTTCATTTCACTTGAATGAGGAATGAGCGTTCGCACGTTTTGTAGCTGTCCGGCAGTGATCGCAGTTAATGATCAGCTAAGCTGCGGTGCACTCCAAAATGCTATGAAGGAATTCTAAATAATGAAAGACCGTGACTGCCAGGTGGAACGCGGAAAAAGTAACGGCACTGTCATCCCATATACGGCAGCACAACCTCCCGAACCGGAACTCGTTGCCGCAGCCGCCGAGAATCATTTGCAAAAATCGAGTAACTGCTATCCGCTTGTTGTAAGTCTTCAATACGTCGATAACTTTTATTTGACGGGAACCTTAGCCATGACAGAGAAAAAAAAAGAATCAAATGTGTTGCACTTGGACCAGATGAAGTCATGGTATTGCCGTCAACGGCTCCGGTACCCCAGTATATCCGCAAACGTTAATCAGTTTTTACGGGCAAAGTGTTTTTAAGGGTTAAGAAGATGGGGGGGGGGGGGGGCATAGATGATTCTATTGCATACACACACAAAAAAAACGATTAAGTTGGCACAGTGAAATAAAAAGAGAACATTGAGACAAACAGTGCTCATCAGAGCGGCGCTGCATGGGGCTGCCTCAGAGCTAATTTTGGATACAAGCTCTTAATTATTCAAAAAAAGTGGACGGGAAAATTTGGCCACCGTGTCAGATTGGTTCGTAAAGCACCGACAAATCATGCCGAATATGAGGCTTCGTCTCCCACTCACATGGCTTATCACCTTTTCATTTATTCACGTTTCCTTTAGTTGCATATGCGTTCCTTTCTTTTATTTTTTATATTGAAAAGTAATGCCCCAAACTAATTTCCTTAATATTTCGTTTGCTTCGCATTGCCTGCCTTCTAGATGCAATTGTAGCTAATCAAAGTCGAGCACCCCGAGTAGGAGTGCAGCCAGAAACACTTTTCGTTGGTACACCACTGGTAAAAAAAAAAAAGCCTGTGCCCTTCAGTCACATTTTTCTGCTTTAAAAAGGCGAAAATCTATAGTTGTTTTATTCACTACATTATCTACGTAAAAACACGAGCCGAAAACAAGGGTGTGTAGAGGGGGTTAAGCAGTGCTCACTAAATTCCACAGGATGTTCTGACACCTTACTCCACCCTGCAGGAGGCACCCCTGCCTTCGAGTCCTTCTTGCACTTCCCCGCCGCCTTATGTTTCCCCTCGCTGAACAACAGAAAAATATTCATCGCAGATATATTGCGTTCGTGTTGCAAACAGGGTATATAAAAGAACATCTATTGACATTACATTTTTCTCTCCTTCGCTGGCATTACTGTTTGTCACATTGTATGTAACTATACCTATACATTATGACATCAAAAAATTTGAGCAGCGTGCTCTAGGTAGTGCAAAGCTGGGTCTCAATAGAACTGGTGGGCAAGTTTCGCCTTCTCCGGTTAACCGTCTGTGCTGAATGCTTGGGCGGTCATTGAGCGTGTGCTGCTTTATGATGACGATATTTTTTTATCTGCGACACTAAGCCAACTTCGACCATAACAGACCTGTTGTAATACTATACACAAATAGCATCGGTTCATGCACACCTAACCCCCACGGACCCCTTTCTGGAAGAATTGCGCATGATATTCGCTCGCTGTTTTTGGCATGCCTCATATTTGGCATGAAGGTCAAATAAATATTATTTGAATCCTATGGAGATCGTGCTTCATAGGATAATATTTGACATGAGTCCTCACGGCTTTATTGCGTGTGCGTAGCAGCGTATGTGCACACAAGGCAGGTATATGTGACACAAATCACCTATACATGACAGAGTGACTTTTAAAGCGTATGCTGTAATCGGGAGTTTCTCACATGGGTGTGTCGTACGTGTTCCTTCAGCTCTGTATATCTCGAACATTCATAAGGAACATATGAAATTTCTTCTTAAAGAAACCCATGTCTATAATATGCGCCTTATATAAACTGGGAGCAGGGGTCAGGGGAAGAAGAAAAACAACAACAAGCCCTGCTTAACGGTATATTTTCAGAAAATTTTTCTTGGTCGATCTCACTAGGTCTCCCAGACTATACTCCCATATTTGAATCAGAGCTTTTAGCAATTATTTTTGCTCTTAGTAGACTTTCAGGAAATGATTTGACAATTGTTAAAGTTACTGATTCACTCTCCGCATACAGATCCATACCTTCAACTTCTTTTTTCGAGTCTTCCGTTTGGAGTGCTTTCCCCTCTGCATTTCCGAAGCACTTGAAATCAGTGCGGTTGGTATGAGTGCCAGGACACCGAGGCATACTTGTAAACAAAATGGCGGAGGCCATTTCAAGTCAAATGGGGATTCCATGAAAATTAGCTTACCAGTTTAAGAATACGGTCACCTTACTTTTCCTTGGGATAATAAATGGTGCCCCACCCGCAAATTGGAAGTATGCTTCACAAAATTTCGTTGCCGAATTCCGCCTCTTAATTTTTGTTTATACAGGTCTTGTCAGGTGCCATTTCTGCTTTGCTTTTACTGTCAAGAGCTTAAAAAAAACATTGATCATCTTTTACTGACATGCCGACATTTCACCAGAAATAGGAAAAAACATTTATAAATAGTATTAAGAAAACTAAGCATTACTCTTCATTCTAACAACATTCTTTTCCTTGGGGCTTCTTCTCTGGCCCACAGCAACAGGAACTTCTGCACAGCAGTATAGTCTGCGAGTTCCTTAGAGACGCGAGAAGATTTTCTTGTTAGGTGATCCCTAGTGGAAGTGTTTTTTTCAGATTCAGTTATTATTTTTATTACAGTTCTGTATCTACTTTAATCAAATCAAATCAAAATCAAATAAAGTTTTATTATTTCGTGATAAGGTGTACAAAAAATATACAGAACGGGGTCCCGTAATATACAGTGAAATTGGGCCTCCTATGAAATGTAAACATAAGTATTTGATTGGCAACAACCATGCATGCGAAAATAGGAAAATACAAGGTTAAAGAACGAAATAGATACAATTAAATGACGATGCTCTCATCAACCATATGCAATTGGAAATATAAACTGTAAACTATATTTATATATATCTATATGCATAGCATGACATCGTACGAGACTTTAGGATTGTTGAATTTCATATTCCCTAGATATCTTTTATTCCTTTTTCTTAATCAAATGTGAAATTCTTTTGTCCTCAATATAATAACCGCCGGTTTAATGGCCGATTCCTGGCGGTTGGTACGAGCCAAACATAGGCACAAGCAAGCAAGCAAGCCTTGCTCGACGAGATCGATTACAACGCGGTGGTCCTTGGCCTCTCTGACCACTTCAGGATGCTGAAAAAGGACCTCGAAAAGAGACGCTTTAAGGTCGGGGATCTCTTCCTTTGAGCTACCCATTGTAAATTAACGGAAAATGCTCGCTTCGACAAGTCTCCATTCGGCCAAGACAACCTCGATGATTCGACGAAGATGCGAGTCCATTCAGAACTTCGAGGTGTCTCCATCTTTGTTCGAGCAGCCCGACAACCGACCCGAGCACACACAGAGAAGATGATTGGCCGAGACCAGCCGGCTCGACTTCGAGCTCATCTATACGTAATGACTAAGGGCACCAGAAATGCAGCTGTAATGAAAAATAGGGCACTGTGGAACTACAATAGGTATGACGTTGTGAGAGGGATTTGGAAAGGTGTCATGGTCCCGGGTTTGACATTCGGCAATGCGGCCTTGTGCATGAAATTAGAAGTTTAAGCAAGATTGGAAATTAAACAACGTGGCATAGGTAGACTTGCTTTGGAAGGACACGGGAATACCCCAAATGAGGGGGTACCGGGAGACCTGGGATGGACATCGTTTGAGTGCAGGGAAGCTAGCAGCAAGATAGAATTCGAGGAGCGATTCAGAAAAATGGGAGAAGAGCGTTGGGTTAGCAAAGTTTTTCAGTTACTTGTACATAAAAAATGTCGATACTAAATGGAGGAAACGAACTTGAAAATTGCCAAGCAAGTATTTAGACAACATCAGAATACCAAGCCAAAAGGAAACATCGCTTAATAAGAAGGTGAAGGAAACAGAGAGGGACATGTGGAAGATGGGAATGCTTACGAAATCATCACTGGAGACCTACCGAACTTTAAGCAGGAAATTGCAAGAGAAACGATCCACGATAATTCTCTGGGTAGTTCCCTGCTGTTCGAGGCCAGAACGGGAGTATTGCGGACCAAGACGTACCGAGCAAAATACGAAGGCACAGACAGACACGGTATGTAGTGCGTGTGGAGAGGAGTAGGAAACGGCTGAACATTTGATAATGTTCTGTAAAGGGCTCCATCCTATAATGAAAGATAATGGCGCCGAATTTTTCAAAGCCTTGGGGCTTAGGTACAGTGAAGGTCAAATAGATTTTAAACGGGTAGAAATAAACAGATGGAGGCTAACTGATTGGTGGCTATAATCGAGGCGCGAGTGAAATTCAACCCTTAAACGCACAGTGATAGTACTTAACTTTACGGCTCGGTGGCGCAAGCCACCGCCCGATCTAAAGGGCACAGTCGGATACATCCATCCGTCCATCCATCAATCCATCCATCCATCCGTCCGTCCGTCCGTCCGTCCGTCCATCCATCCATCCATCCATCCATCCATCCATCCATCCATCTATCCATCCATCCATCCATCCATCCATCCAAACTGAAAGTTAACGGTGCATTCGAAGAAAAAAAAAGTGCAAGCTGAGGACGCATCTGAGATTTTGCTGGAATAAACAGTGCATGGTGCGTATCTAGGCAGTTAGAAATTACAATCACCAGATTACGCTGTAGGATCCCCCCCCTAAATTATTACGTATTAACATTAACACATAATGTTAATATTAATACTTACATTATTATTACTAACATAATATTACTCACAATATGATTTACAATATTATTATATGTTATTATTATTAATACTTATATAAACACACATTACTTACAAAAACACATGGACTCACTGCATCTCCATTATGTCTTTCTTGCAACGAAATAGAAACAATAGATCATTCCTTTTTATTCTGTCAACAGTATTCTTACCAAAGGAAAAGACACCTTGTCGACCCAATTGAGAAGCTAGGTTTGGAAATAAACGTGGCAGTAATTTTATCCTTTGGAGAGATTACATTGGGTTACAGCCACAGGGAGGTTTGCTCTGCTGTGTGCTCGTACATAATGGAAACAAAAAGATTACCTTGTTAGTCTATAGATACTGTTATTTCTTGTTCCAAGATTACCTGAATGCCTGACCGCTAGCTCGTGTAGCAGTTTCATATATTTTTACGATTTCGTTTTGCTTTATACCGAAATTCTTTTTAAGTATTTTAAATGCATAACCAACTTGCCTAAAGATCCTGCCGCCCGGTTCTTGGCCAATTCCCCTCTGTGGGCGACTGCCACCAATCCGAGAGCAACAACAACAACGCTGAAGAACGCGCGCTCGGTTGTACGAAAGGACAGAGAACGGGCTTAAAGCATGCGGCAAATCTTTAACTCCATCCGTACTTGACAAATTCTGAAAATTTTTGCTTCAGTGAGGCAATGAACCCCTATCACAGAGACATTCGATGATCTTTCATATTGCAATAGATAATAACAAAGGGGTTGTCACGGTTACTTGGCAACAGCTACCCCTTCCCACTTGATTGTTAGAAATAAATAATAAAAAAACAAAATAACATATATATATGTGGTATTTTGTTTTTAATTATTTATTTCAAACAATCAAGTCAATCATCATCACCCCCAGCACCACCACCACCACATATCTTCAGGCAGTGTTTCACGTAATAGTTTGGACAGAATCCTACTGTCGTCACATGCGACGAACTCCACATAAGTCATCCAGGGGCGAAGGCAGAAATTTGTTTCAGTCAAGTGCAGTCTAATGTCATTTTTTTTCTATGCATTCCATGGTAAAAAATACATTATGGGGGCAGGGGGTGTTTTGTATTTGTGGTGTATTCAGCCCGTCCCCGTATGCTAAAAAGCGCAATTACGCATGATGCAACGCCAACTAGCCCCTATAGCTGCTCTTATTGGAAGGAGGCACGAGCTCGGTAGGCCACATGGCTACGTCACTGCAGTAATCGCATTCATTCATCGCATTTAGCGAGTAAGCTCGAGGCCCCAACCACTTGGGGCCCCAGTGCTAAAGCTCTCTATTGTTTTATTTCGTTTCGGTACAAAAATTAGACGTGGAGCTACTCCAAGTTTTGAATGCCTCACAAAATGCGAAAGTGTTGCCGTTCTACGACCCATGCTCGCGCACAGTTCTTTGAGAACTTCGGCTTGTGCAGGTATTGTTGATATTTGTCTCAATCTCCGGCATTGTGAAAGCGGCACAAGGTGTAGTGAAACGTCAACACATGCGTGTTCTCTTAACTAGTGTGTCCTGTGGCACACATACGTGCTAGTACCCGTTGGTGGTCAGAAAAAAATCGAGAGAGATGCAAAGAAATAAAAGAATAAAAAGCTTGCGTCCATGCGAGAATATAGCCTAGGCCTTCGGCATAACAATTAGATGTTTTACTACATATCCATGCGAATGCTTGTAATTGATACGGAAGAAATACTGTACAAGCGTTATGCAGCACAAGGAGTCCTGTTAACACGCTTGTTATTGCGTGGAAAAAGAATGTATTTGTATCAGGCATCACAACATGCGCATTGGCATCGAGTAGGGTGATTTAAAAGGCCCACTTATTATAGGACGCTGAGCCATAATCAGTCATCAGCAGCAGCCACAGCGCCAGCAAAGTATGCAAATGCACGTGCTGCCTTATGGGGGCATAATTGATACTTCGCTTATTCGCAATACGATGAATTAGGCGTCGGGGTCACTTCGCAGTTGTACTTGCAGTAGGCATGCATTCTCGGAGGGTTTCAAACGGTCAATGTTTCGCACACTTAGGTTCCTTTCCTCCCTGCACGCGTTAACACTTGTGGCAGAAGCGGAGAATCCCACCAGGTGTCAGCGCAACCACTGAACATTTGCTGATTTTCGTTTCGTGAGAAAACAGCTCCAAGGCACACGAACACACACGGAGCCACAAGTACGAAGATTAGACAAATCTGTGTACTATCATTCACAGGCTCGCTGAAGCACCGGGCGTTGCGCCTCCCATAGACACCAGCTCCAGAGTTCCCTCTAGTGTATATATAGGAAAATATATGTTTTACACCACTCACTCGTTACGCAATTCACGGGGTGCATGCTCTCATTGATTCTCCGGCCTGTCTGACCAACGCAGGACCGAACACAGGTTCCGGTGAAGGGTGTAGAAATTCACCGGTGAGGGTTGGAAGCATAGACGTCTCTTGTGCGTGTGTAGGGGAGTCTGAGCAACGGGGCATGAATTCGAGGAATAACTCATCTGTGTGAATAACTGCCTCTGTGTAATATGCCTCTGTGAATAACTCCTCTGTGTAAATATGCCTCTGTGTGAATAACTGTGACGTCAAAGATTTCCCGGCATCTGCAGCGTACTTGAGACAGTTCATGAGTAGGAAAATAATGTAGAATAGTGTTGAAAGTGGTCAGGGTCCGTCTTGGATTACTTGGGAATAATTAAGTCAATCAAATGTTTCGTTATCGAACCACGAAATACGCTCGAGCTGAATGTCATTGGAATGTGAAACCCCCCCCCCCCCCCACCTCGTGGTACCTGCCGTGAAAGTGTTCAAGTAGCGTTGCTCCCATTTTATGACATACCCGTATTCCACATTCTTTACTTGGATAAGTCGCTGTTAACGACAGGACTCATTGTTACAGCTGCTGTAAGAGACTGTGCACAGGTGCAAAGCTAAGGTACACTAAAGAGCTAACTATCCAAATACGTTTGTAGTTATGCGAGTCTGGAATTCACTAAATGAAATGTAAATGTACAGAGGACTATCTGAGGGGGCCATTGCAAGTGCTTTTCTTAAATGGGCAGATACGTTATTTCAAAATCCGGACAACAAGTGTAGCAGAACTGGTTTCACAGCTTCTACTAACACGCAGCCGCTGAATAGATCTACAGTGACGCAGCTACACACGTATATTGACAAATCGAAGAAATGGTTATTTAGCACAAACTTTACCCTTTTAGTGAAGCAACTGCTCTCGAAGTCATTTATAACTCGAGCATTGTTCTAAGGCGTGAGCATAGAGTTTCCTAAAATTAACTAGAGGGGACTCTGGCGCGGCGATTGTTCAGCGACCATGGGAATGATGGGTAGTACACGGATTTTCTTAGTCTTCGTACTTGCGGGTGTCCAATCGTGTGGTGTCATTAATTGCTGTTCTTCGGTTTTGTTTTGAAGGAAAGAACGAACCTTTTTGAGCTTCGTGACCCGATTTGAAATGGTAAGCACGAAAGAATAAGGTAGTGAAGCGCAACCGCTGAACATTTGCTGATTTTTGTTGCCACCTGATACGGTCTCAGGTGACAATAAGGAATGATGGTCATGATCATCATAAAAATAACAAGAATGCGTGCAGCTACGTTACGTATGTGCGTGGATTGCTTTACAGACGCGCGAACAAACATTCCAACACTTTCGCTTACCAGCACTTTCGCTTCCAGCACTTTCGCTTTCGATGCGAACCCTCCTATAGTCAGGGAGGGTTCGCATCGAAGTGAATCTCCACGTAAAGCAGTTATACATTTTGTGGATATTTGTGAAGACTACATAGCAGATCAAGGGGCTTCACTAGTACGCATGTTGTTTGTCATGTAAAATTATATCACCGTAACCGTTATTATTAATTTTCTTCTGTTTAAGTGTACTGCAGCTTTGATTCAGGGCTATCGCGCAATTTGAGACATATACAAAGTGCTAGTAAGGCAACACACTAAAATGTTAGAAATAGTGCTATAGTGGTAAAATATACACGAAAAAAATATCACCGATTAAACGCGAAGTAATTTGCATGCCAGTAAGACGCTCTCCAGTGGCAACTGAGAGTCTTTCAGTGTTAACATATGAAAAGAATTAATATGGTGTCAAGAACGATGTGCAGGTAATCCGAGAGCAAAACGACAGCAAGAAAGGAGCATTGCGGGTGGTGAAGAATAAATGGAACCGTGAAATAATCCCTTTTGCTTGTGCATACTGATGAGAGCCCACAAAGTGCGTGGCGAATTCTCCGAGCTCTCAGTAGAAAATATATAGATGGCCAAATTTTTCTCTTCCGTGATGACTTTTACGTCCTTTATCGCGTGACTAGGTGAATAATGTCAAGCATCACGCTTGGTCTAAATATTTTCTAACGAACATATTTACAGTAAGGCGTCTCGTGTACTGTGCACTGTCAGTGCCCGTTAAAGGGCACACGATGGTGGAAATTGCCCCATCCCTCAGCTAGATCTCGCATTCATATCGTGGCTTTGTGGCGTAAACCCCGTATATTAATATTGTTAGCGTAAAACGCTGAATACGACCACAGATTGAACATTTACAAGAAAAAAAACTGTAGGATGCTTGAGCTTCGCCTTCAAGAGTAATGATTGCGATAGCGTAATCGAGACTCGTACGCATTCCTTCTGAACATGCGCGCCGTAAGGAAACGAGTGACTGTGCGTGTAACAGTGGCCGTTTCAAATTATCCCTGAATGCTTACTGCGACCACACTGAAGTGCCCACAAGACCTTATGTGCAAATCACTTAATCGTCCACTACGCGTCCGCAGGGCAACACGTCAGCCAGCTGTTCTCTTTGTTGGTCCTTCTGTTGCTGATGATGATTAAAATGTAGGAGTGTTTTGTAATGAGTAGGCCTTTACCATATTCACTAGTGGCTCAATTCGCATGTTTTGACGACTGGCTTCATTCTGCTCTTCTGTCACGCAATATATGATGCGCTAATGAAACGCCTTCCACGGCATTCAAACAGCGTTCTTTCCTTAGCAGGGCAACAAATACTGTAGCCTTGTGGTAGAATACCTGATCGCCACGCAAACTGCGTGGGTTAATTCGATCGTGACTGGTACCAGAAAATTTTTATTTATTTTATTTGCATCAATCTCGCTTTTTTTGCTCGCAGACAAGATCATGATTTTTCACTCATAAAAAGAACGATGCCAACGCCGATATAGTGACGCCAGAATTTCTGCAAAACATGCTCTTTAATGCAATCGCGTTAGAAAATTAGGAAGCTCTTACGAAAGTTGCGGGACGCAGATGAGAAAACTTCAAGGTGGCGCTAGCTAGCACCCACCTTAAATTTCTCTTTTGTGTTTTCCAGTATTTCAATTTTGTTATCCCAGCTTAATGGAGGTCCCCTTTTTGTTTGTTCAAAAAGTTTATTGTAGTGATACTGATCAGGTTAATAATGATTGCTGCCACTTGGACTGCTGCTCTGTGGTCAAGGAAATTAATGCGTGGAAACATACGAAACGCGGTTTTCAATGGTTATAGTCAAATGAAGGAGAAGTGATGCACTTACTCATACAGGCCTCCGTGCTTCACTGAGCATTGACATTGCGTCTGGCATCCTGCCTTGGATGATCAGATATCTGTTGCTCTAGGAGATGGAATTTTGCGAACTTCACAAATGCAGCTAACGGTAATCAGAAAATAGAGTTAGATTTCTTAAGTATTTTTGCGGCTGCGGGTATTTGTCGCTTCATTTATGTACAAGCTGATCGTAGCGGCACCTTTAATGACGTCTTTTCACTCTTGGCACCTTGCGCCGATAATAATGAAATACAATTTACCATACAAAAAATTACTTACTCGCACTAGCACGTTATATCGTATTATTTAGGATGGGTGGGTTAGGGGGGGGGGCGATACGGTTTATACGTCGTGTGTGTAGAGTGTGGCCGATGTCGTTGGAATCAGCTCAGCTCTACCTGGGCCGCATTCGAAAAATTTCTCTTTCGTAAGTGCATTGTCTCATTGGTCAGCGGGCTATGCCAATGATTGGCGGAAATATTCTATTTACAATACCTTTAAAGCGCGTTGTTTTTATGCCTATGGACCCTGCTTATTATTTGCGCCATATTTGGAAAATGTTTCAACATATGAGCCAACGTTGACGCGGAGCAATGAAAAACGATTAGATTCAGTGCACGGGATAACCTTTCCGGAGAAGCAGCAGCTTTATCCACTCGCTAACATTTATCAATTTCTAAAGCATTTGCCCTGTCACTACGCAAGTTAATGTTGTCGCGTCCGCTCTCATTGGAAAACTGTCACGCATTTGTGACCTATTGCCATCGCTGTTTACACCGTGCTACAAGAGGTGCAGTGGTACGTTTGTTTCACATTTTGCCAGCTTTCGTGCAATCAAGGAAACTGGATGTTTGGGGACGATTGGATATGTGGGTTATCCAACAAAACGGTCTTCACTAAGAACTACGTGGTAATCACTGCATCCCAATAGATTGCAGCCACTAATGTCATTGGTGGCAGTGATCCGCGCAAACACTAACGTTTTCTACAAGGTCTTAGAAATCGTTCTCAGGGCGTAGTGTACTTAATTCGCAGTGCTTGTCAGTATTGTGGCGAGACAAAATAACAAAGGGCCGTCCTTTACCTGACTATATCGCTTCTCGGAACTACAGAATTAACCATACTCATGCAAATGCACATTTTCCTTTAATTCATACTGTAAGTCTGCCCTGATTTCTTTTGTGAGGGGACCATGGATTTCTAAAACGGAAATTTCGACCCGCCGCCCCAATCCAACGCAGGAACGCAGGCTGGCTCTTGCGTGTTTCCGCCGATAGATGGCGTCCCGTGTCCATGAAAATGGGGTGCGCGTGAGGCGCATTCGCAGCTGGCAGGTCCCCGCCGCGATGCTGTTGTTCTCCTTGAACGTTCAGTATTCACCGCTGTGTTCGTGTTTCACGTATCTCTCGTTTATTTCTTCTCATTCTCCGAGCCAGCCCGCTACGTAATAATAATAACACCGAGAATACGTCAAGGAAGTTGCTCATCCAGCGCTGAAAAGGAATTGCACATTCCCCCCCCCCCCCCATTTTTTTTTGTACCTTTCGTTGTTGTCGAAGAACAACTCAAAAGAAAAACCTCTCCCACACTTATTTGCGGAATCATTTCGAAAGCTCTTGCCAGACCTTGAAGGTATAGGTATCCAACTAGCGGTGATTGCCCATCGCATTCCGAAAGGCTGAGAGGTGTCAAATTTTTGGCGCCGCACTCCAATACAGTGAGCGCGTGGTCGGCCAGCTTTTGAAAAAGAGGCCCACGCTGGTCATGTGACATTTCATTATCGCCGGTCATGGAACCTGCAGCAGCAAAGGCGTCTCTACAAGCCTTGCTACTCCTCAGGCGCGAACAATAACAAGTGGAAGCGCTGTGCGGCGGCGATAATTCTCCAAGTTCTAACTCGTGGCTGCGCACTCATTGCAACCTCAATACGCGTCTGCATGGGTAACTGCTTCCAGCTTACGGTCGACAACAAGGTTTAGCGAGCTGGAGGAAAATTAACTATAGAGACCGGAGCCCTTCACAAATATGACGTTTTGTTGGCCCAAAAATGTGCCTGATCGACGCAGTGCTGGCCTTACCACCTGAGGAGATTATAATAAAACTTCGATTAATTAAAAAAAACTCTTCAGGACCACCCCTTCTCGTTGTGTTATGTACTGCATGTGGTAGAGAGGTCGAGACCTATGCACTGAACACAGTATGCGGTTTAAGGTGGGACACAAAATCGGAAGGGGAATGGGACATACCATGTACAGCACCGATAGCAATAGTGTAGTTGCGTCAGTGTTTAGTTCCCCGCACATTTCTGAGAACTGCCTGCTGGTATGGCTCTCCTTCGAAATCTTCAAAACGAAGAAGTGACAGACGTATATGTAAACTTGTGGCTTGTAGCAAAAGATGTGCAAGAGCTGTCAAGTTTCCCGTGGTGGTGCAGTGGTACGGTACTCGTCTTCTGACAAGAACATCGTGCTCTCGATCCCCTCCGCGGCGGTCGTATTTCGATGGAGGTAAAGCTCTAGAGGCCCATCTAGTTGCGATAGTAGTGCACGTCAAAAAAAAATGCCAGATGGTCCACATTTTCGTAGCCCTCCCCAACGGCGTGCCTCATTAACATATCGTGGTGTTCGGGGTTATGAAAACTCGCCTTTATGAGCTCGCCTTTATGCCTAAACAAAAAGAAAAGAGCTTACAAAAAGGCTTCTCAAATTAACAGTCACCGCACTTGGAATAGGTATAAAGAACTAGCTCGGGAGTCAGAAAAAGCTATTAAAGAAGCTAAGGATTATTATTTCAATGGTACGCTGCCGAATCTGTTAAAATCTGATCCGAAAAAGTTTTGGCGAGTTCTTAACCCTACGGATACGGACACTATAATAACATTAAAAGACGCAAATGGGTCGATTGTACCCACCTCTTAATGTGCTGAGGTTTTAAACAATGTCTTTAGCGAAGTTTTTGCAGAAGAACCACCTCTTGACGAGTCCTGTTCCGTCACTCCTACTCCAATTACTTGCCCAAGCGAGTCCATTATCGTAACGGAAGTAGGTGTATCACGTGCAATTGCTAGACTTCCGCTTCGGTCCAGCCCTGGACCTGACGGCATCAGCTCAAAACTACTAAAATTAACTAGTCACGTATCATCGTTTTTATTGTCCTTAATTTTTCAGCAATCGCTTGATTCTGGGTGCGTCCCTGACGATTGGAAATCTGGTCACGTTATACCCATTTATAAATCTGGTGATCCTTCAAGTCCAAAAAACTACCGCCAGATTTCACTCACATCAGTTTGTTGTAAACTCCTCGAACATATAATATACTCCCACATAATGAGACATCTTAATACTAATAAAGTGTTATTCGAAAATCAACATGGGTTCAGGTACAAGCGGTCTTGCCAGACACAGTTATTTGAATTATCTGTGGATATACATGACTCTTTGCACAAATCGGTTTACAAAGATGCTGTATTTATCGACTTTTCTAAAGCCTTCGACCGTGTTCCCCACATACGGCTCCTCCAAAAAATAAACTGCCTAAAGTTAGACATAAAAACTACCCGCTGGATTCAGGAATTTCTATCTGGTCGCTCTCAAAAAGTAAATATAAATAATAATCTCTCCAGTTCCTGTGTCGTTAGGTCAGGAGTACCTCAGGGATAAGTTTTAGGGCCTTTATTATTCCTGATATATATTAATGACATTGCGAACAATATAACTTCAACAATTCGACTGTTTGCCGATGACTGTATAATTTATAGACAGATCACATGCACTGATGACGTAGCTATTTTGCAAAGCGATCTAAATACCCTGGATAAATGGTGCCACACGTGGAAAAGGGAAATTAATACAGATAAAACAAAGGTCATGTCATTTTCTTCGAATCCAAATACTCCATTAAATCGATACATGTTATGCAGTTTGGATATTAAACGAACCTTTTTTTTTCAAGTATCTTGGCGTGATATTTACTCCTGATTTAAACTGGGCCATGCATATTGAACACGTAACAAACAAGGCACTAAAAAAACTTGGCTTCCTTAAGCGCCGTTTACATCTCGCAAACCACGAAACTAGACTTCGCGCTTACACTTCCCTCATCCGTGCAACCCTCGATTATGCTTCAATTATTTGGAACCCTCACACAGCTATACTGTCCGACTGTATTGAATCTATTCAAAACAAGGCTGCCCGCTTCATTTTGAACTCGTACTCGCCATACCAAAGTGTCTCAGCATTAAAACAGATTCTTAATCTTCCTGAACTTAACACTCGTCGTAAATTTTTCCGCTTGACCTTTTTTCACTCTCTGTATCATGGTATTACACCTTTTTCATGCGCTCATATTTTTCCTGCCCATTATGTGTCCAATCGCACTGACCATGCTCGTAAAGTGTCGTCCATATTTGCAAGGACCAAAAAGTACCAAAATTCCCCTTTTGTGTTATCTATAACCGAGTGGAACGAGCTTCCCAGCGAGATTGCGATGATAAATGATCCGTCTGCATTCCAATCTGTGCTGCGTACATTTCTTGATATGTAATATGTCTACTGCTACTATATCTTACCCTGTTGTTATATCGTGTATTAGTGAAACGATGAAGAACTAGTGCCATGCAGATTCCTGGAATTGAAATGTACTGGAGATGTGAAATGAGCCATGTGTTACATCCTTGTCGTAAAATGTACCTTTTACCTAGTTATGTCTGATCGCTGTGTGTGTTCCTTTTATATGAATTGATGTATACCTTGTTTTTAACAGTATCCCCCCCCTATGTAATGCCTCTCGAGGTCTTTAGGGTATTTAAATAAATAAATAAAATAAATAAAAAAGATGACTGCCTAATTTTTTTTCAGATTTGATGCTCGAAGCTTTGTTTAGAGGAAACTATGCGCACAATTGTTATTACATTGATTTCTGGCGTACTCCAGACAATTTCATGTTTATGGAACGGATGTATGTCTTTTCGAAAAATTTTACCTTCGTGGTAGGTGCACGTAGTCCGGTAAATCCACAGGACACCATGTTTTGTTACGCCTTGCTCAGTAGGTTGATGCGCTGGGTCTTTCAGAGGTTCAGAATGCGAAGATCACTATGATCAAACAAACCACTATAGCTGTTGTTTGATCACTTTAATATCAGTGTCACGCAGGTGGTTTCCGAATACGTCCTGTTTTAACATGTGCATCTCCGCAAACAAAAGAGCACCTGCGATCGAATACACATACTTAGATCCATACACTCATTATGAACTAAGAGAGGGGTGCTTGATCACTTAGGTTGCCTTTACTTCCTGACATGTACGCATGCATAAATACGCCAAGAGAGCAAACGGCATTGCCTGTAACATCACAAGCGTGTTCTACATTTAAATAAATGAATAAAAAAACTAATTTGCCTCATGCTTGCTTTTCATCATCTGTTGCTTCGCGTGTATACACATGCCAGACGTAAGAGACTGTTGAGGTGAGTTCGTTGGATATACATACTGAGGCGAGCTCGTCGGATACTAATGAATATAGATACGAGTGTGTGTGTGTTCTTCAGTCACAATGAAGGAGTACTATCATTATTCCAGCTCGGTCATCGATCACGGTTTTTAGCTCGTGCACTATAGCAGGGTGGCATTGCTGAACATTGCTTTCTTTCGCACGGTGAAATCCCGCAAAAAAATGCAAGGGAAATCGAAGGTAGTATACTTTTGTCCGCAGAATAAATAACTATTCGACCCCCCCCTTCCCCTCTCCTACCCCTAACCAACGAGTATTTATGATCTGAAACAGCCCGGCAGTTTTTACAGCAGAGGGTACAGTATACAACCGCATGAGGCAGGTGCGCGTCTGTGGGAAAAACTGAATGGTTTGATAGACCCCAAAGAGTCGGCCTGTGGTCTTGGTCTCGTCATTTTTTCTTTATTTTCTTTGCCGCTGTCGTGTCATTAGGTTCGACCAACGCTTTCATAAATTTTGCCCTCACACGTGACAGCCAAGACGATCGAACTATTAAAACAGAGAGCCATGGCAGGCCACTTATCCGCATGGCAACGCACTTTTTGTTGCCAGCCACGTTTGAGCGCTTCCGTTTGTCCGGGATGAGAACGTTCACATGCAAGTACGCTAAACTTTAAAGAGCAAATTTCGTACGGGGCACAGTTTTTCAATGTCCCGAATCGAATGTCTGCTCTGAGATTTAGCGTTATGGAGCAACTAGCCCAGCAACAAGTTCTTTATTTAAAAAAAGGGTGTACATATGCAGTGGCTCTGGTTCCCCATACGAGTGTGTGTCTCATGACCAGCATTCCGTGTGAGCTTAGTCGCATAGCATTAACGAAGAACTGTGTAGCTGCCTTAAAACCAGAAAAAAATGGCGACACAGTGGACATCACTAATGAACAAGCACAAAAGTCGCTATACACCAGAATAACTCTACTACTACACAGAAAAGCGTAATTTAAGGGACAATTTTGTTTGTTACACATATTATTAATTATAACTAACCACAATATTACCAAGGAATGTATAGGGGATGTTGTTAGGGATCTTAATTTCACATGCAAGCTTAACCACTCCTATGTTCGTACATGTCCAAAGTTGATCTGCTAGCTTGACCATGCACTCCTATGTTCGTACATGTCCAAAGTTGATTTGCGTATGGTCGCATCAACTGTCGCTGTCCAACTCGTACGCCCCATTTTAGCAGTGTCTCGTACGTTCCGTCAATATTTCTCATTTTTAAACACCACTAATTGAATCTCTCAATTGGGTTAGTGCTCATTGGGCTTTTGCCGGCTCGAAATGATGCAGTGTGTCTCCTCAACTTTTGTCATTTGCTAGAGTATATACTGGTTGATGAAACGGGAGGCCATAAGTATGTAATAAATGGTTAACTTGGTGAAGACGTTGTGAAGGGGCTGACCAGCACATCTCCGCCCATTGAAGTGGCTTGAATGCCCCGCCGCGGTGTTCTAGTGGCTAAGGTACTCGGCTGCTGATCCGCAGGTCGCTGAATCGAGTCCCAGCTGGGGCGGCTCCATTTTCGATGGAGACAAAAGTGATGTAGGCCTGTGTGCTCAGCTTTGGGTTCACATCAAAGTACCCCAAATGGTATAATTTCCCTCTACTACGCCGTCTCTCATAATCATATGCAGGTTTTTGGACGTTAAACCCCACATATTAACCAATTATTTATCGTATCCATTGAAGTGGCTCAAGTGTCAAAAGGCGTTGTACAATTTTTAGTGTCCGGGAATCGCGGAGTTAAATCGCCGCTCTTCACTTCTTAATGTCACGCTAAGAAAGGGAAACGTGATTGATCGCGACCGAGTATCATGCACGCCACCAGCGCTTTGTGTTGAGAAAGGGCCGGGATGACAGTGATTTGCAGTTGTAAAATATTAACGTGACAATTTGCAACCAAGGATACGTGTGTGCGTGCATCAACGATAACACATTTGCAGCAGCACGTCTTCAAGCTCGCCAGACGCAATGCTTGTGCATAAATTTAGCAACAGTAAAAGAAATATAACATCAGTCGAAACTGCGATAAAGTGGGTCCCTTTTAGTGATTCGCAAGCTGATCTCGCATCGCAACGAAGCAGCGTGAAAGATTCTTTAAACTCAATATTATTTTATAACACTGCCAAAAAAACACGTAAAACTAAACGCAAAGAACCACATAACTGCATTTCGACGTACTATACAATCTTGGTAACACTGCAGCGGACCGAGCTGTGCTCGGGCGTACAATTACGTTGAGATAACCTTCCCTTTTCACACTGTGAAGTCAGCCTCCTTCTGAGACATACATCCTGTCATTTCAGCAGAAACAACTGGTTCGATCAGCCACCTAAATGTTCGGAGATGTTTTTTAATAGACCTTCGCATAAAAGTGTCAATTCAGTCAGACCTGAGTGAAAAAAGAAAATATCAAGCTTCGGTATACGTCGTCTGTGGCTTGGTACAGTATGTTTATGCACATCACTTCTTATACACGATAAAGTTTGTGCCTTTCCCATAATGTTCTTGGGGCAATTCAGGCGAAGATGTGTACCATATCCTTACTCCTTCTCGAGTGCGCAAATAATGACTTAGCACGACGTGTATTGGCAGAAAATTAGTCACTTTCAGATAGGCAACCGTTCACTCTGATGAACATACTTGGTGCATGGGCCGCAGCGGGCCTTCAGAAAACAGCGCTCACCGCGCTGAAAGTTTCTTGAAAATACGAATAGCTTCTTGTTTGGAGCTTCAGTTTATCATAAAACCCAAGTGAATGACATAAGTGCTGGCTGTATAAAGCTGTGTAATATTATAATCGCGCATTTTCGTTATGTGCAATCGCTTGTTTGCGGTGTTTATCCGTTGTCTGCGACAAGCCATGAAAAGCGTCTGCCTTTGTACGTGTACATGGGAATTCATTTTACTCCGCTAAACTCGCACTCTAACATTTGTGACTCACGTGCTGTTGGATTGTGCTGTGCTTACACATCTGGTGTTTTACTGCGGTGACATGTATTTTCATTTTTCTTCTATTACATTTTGTGTTTCGCTTGTTGAGCGAAGAGGAGAAGCCGGTACAAACATTAAGCCGCCAACCTTGTATATCTATCATTTAAATAAAAAAAACGAGGAAACAATAAGAATACGACACGCTATATCCGCGTGGAGCAAGGCACTATCATAGAACACAGAATTCGTCACAACCACGCCTGCTTGATCGGACGAAACTATGTATTTCTTTCTATATACCAAAGAAGAAGAAACTTCACCAAAAAGGAAAGAAGGAAGTGGGCATCAATAATTATGAGGTGATGGCGCCCTAAATCCATAGCCTCACAGGCTTCGGCTGCTTGTCAGACTTGACCCACAAGTGCGAACTGCACTTCGTGGCCTCAGCTGGCGAGCTGTGCCTTCCACTTCTCCGTGCCAATTTCAATTTTCTTGCCCAGCAATATCTCTAACGCTCTCGTTTTTCAGTCTCAGCACACGGAAAGGTGTCCAAAAACATCACCGGGTGAATTTAATACGAATAGACGTTAGTTTAAATTTTGCGAAGTTTGCTTTTCTCCTCTTCATTCAGTGTTTGGGAACTGCGCACCTCTGGCGTGTTCAGACGCCGGTTAGCGTGCATTTCCTTAGAAATGGATTGGTTCTCTTGAATAGGAACTTTAAAACGATTTATGAGGTTTTAAGGGTTATTTGAGGAGCAGTTAAATCTGAGTACACGGGTTTTCACGCATTTTGCCGATATCCAAATGTAGCCGCCGTGGCCGGAAGTCAAACCCACTTCCTCAAGTTAAGCAGCATGACACTCTACTTCTTAATTAATCTACCCCGGCGTCTATGAAAAGCTTCGTGAACGTTGCGCAGTCCAACTTGCGATCGGAAACCTACAGAGCGAATTATATTAGAATGCCGACTTCATAAGCCGCCACTGCGAAGGGTGACGAAGATACTTCTATACAATTTCTAAGGACAAGCCTGCGCAAGTCACTGTAGCTTGAAATGGTGCTAGCTGTGTTGTATACTTGATCGTCTAGCGTATATGTCCACCGTCGATATATTAACCGGCTGATAATCGTCTCTCTCCCTTTACCCACTCTCCTTCGCGTCGTCTACTTTCTTATCTCCCCGAGTAGGCATCGGAGGATATAAACCAGGATTTTCCTTCCATATTATTCTCCTGACTTTCCCTTTTGTTTTGTACCTCGATGCAGCAATAATAACGCGTTGTATGACCTAAGTTTGGCAAGCAGATAACGTCCACGCCATTGAATTGTTAGGTGTGTCTACGTAGGCTTTTTTTTTCGTGTTCTGTATTGTTTTCATCAGATTTCGGCGTGTGAACGGAATAGGAACATGAGGAATCCCAAACGTGATATGTTGGTTGCCATAGTGACGCTATGAATACCGACCTTTTTTAAAAATGTTACTGTAAAATACGCATTGCAAGCGCAGCTTGGTCCTGTTGTGGTTGAACTCTCGAAAAAAAGCCGAAATCGCGTAATAAGCGCGTGTTTTCTGTCTTCGTTTATGAGCTTTTTGAACCTACGCTGATTGGACAAGAAAGAGAAACGTTGCAGCCGGCAATTTGTACACTTAAATTTGTTATCCGCGTCCTGAATGCCCTATATGCCGAGGTGGCCGCCTGATGCATATTGCATTACACACTTCTAGCTGGTTGGCATTGCGTTAGAAGTATGTGCGAAGGAAGTATAAAATTCGTTGACACTCCTCGATTGCGAGTGAGTCGCTTAAGCGAATCCTTGCTCACGGATGCAGTCTTGTCTATGAATGCCCTATACCGAGCGTATACGAAGTACCTAAATAGAACTACACAGCAAGGATATCCTTTGCGATCAAGAGAAGGCACGTTCCTCGTTTTTAGGCGATCATTTTTATGCATTTGTTGCTGGAATACTTCTGACCGATTCCTGCGCCACGCAAGCAGGTTACACTCGGTAACATTAGCAAAGCTTGCAAGTGCTGAAGGATGTGACGTCATAGCTGATGCCGAAGAGAAGTGCGTGCGTGTAATGTATAGAGATCGGCGATCGAATTTCTTTCGACACTCATGTTGACAAAGGGCTTTACAGCCAACGTGGAGTATAGGGTTACGTACCAAGGCGGTATGTCTTTCAGCTGACAAGCTACGCAAATTTAGCGTCGACAGTAAACGAAATTCAAAGCGGACATTTTGTCACAAACTTGTAGGATAGATTATGTAACTATAAATCGCAGCCTCGCAGTCTTTCCGAAACGGCGAATGTTAAATGATCCCGTGGGCGATTAGATAATATGCACAATGAAATGCCTGTCACGATCTCTCGTTTTGTAACAAGACTGTTCCTTTTAATAGTGATATATATATATATATATATATATATATATATATATATATATATATATATATATATATATATATATATATATATATATATATATATATATATATATATAATGTGTTTGTGTGTGTGATAAACCTCAAATAAAACTTTGTTTTCAATCGCTGTTTACGTATATAAAATAAGCTTCTCGCAGATCGCCCTGTCGAGACTTCTTTTTTCTTTCTTTCTTACTCTTATTCTAAGCTATCTTCATTTTTTGAGCTTATATTGCCACTGGCCCAGGGACGCCACGTAGTGTTCATATAGCGTTTCTCATCATTGCGCTCATGCGCCAGGCGCCGACTTTTTCAATCCGGGAGTTGCATCGATCCTCGCCTTGAGCATAATGAGCGCAGGCTTGCAGGAATAGCCTCACGAAATCAGTTCATAAATTATTCAGCGCCTGAAAGGTCGCCTTCGTCGCCAACGGATTCCTGTGGAAACCCCGCACCGCACATAACTAACGCGGGCACTAACTCAGTCGGCGCGCGAATACACGCATAGCACCCATGGCGACCCGTCTTCTTTCCATTTTCTTCTGCCCCATCTTGCTGTGGCGGAGATGTGACATTAAGCGGAGGGACGTCTCACAGTTACTGACAGGTCATGCGTCAAGTGGCCGTTCAGCCGTGTAATGCAGTGTATACGTACACATATATACGTTCGATCTTCCGAATGGCGATTATGTTTCTTAACAAGGACAGCTACTGGAGAGGCACAAGCCTGCAAGGTGGAACGTCTTTGTAATTTCCGAATTCTTATTTGCTCAGGGGATGCGCATTCATCGCTGCCTGTGAAGTGTATGCCACAGATATCCCAACATACACTCTAGGAAAGAAACAAAAAAAAAGGGAGGGGGGTAAGTGTTATTCTTTTCGTTGAGCCCTGCTTTTTCACGTATACAGTTTATTTAAAGATACACGTTAATTCTGTTTTGGGTGTAGTCCCACGACTCTTCGAAAGGAGTATGATGATTTCCAAAGAGAGTTCATGTGTTTCCTTAACGAGCTTCATGCACGCGGCAAGTCAGCACTCTAAAAAAAAGTGGAATAATTATTTCTTTTTCCTAGCACGTAGGCGAAGCACGTTTGCGAGAATAGAGCGATGAAATAGACTTGATTTTTGAACGTCCCTTGAATAGCGACAGCCTCGCGGACGAGTTTTTTTTTTCTTCAGCTTTCGTGTCTTTGTTTCCATCCCCCGAGAACGTGACAGAAATTGTATAAAACTTGAATGTATTCACAATCGTAGTGATGGGCCGGATGAGCTATAACTTCCGCTCCTCTAACGTCTGTGTGGTTCGGCACGTTTCAAAAGACGCCTAGTTCTTCCACGTGCATACAGCGCGGGCCCACCGATGGGGGGTAATGAAGTTATATATTGAAATTGTACAAAAGGTGTAGGTTTGTCAAAATAACATTCATTACTTCCCCCTTAAAAACCGTTTTCGTTCAAGGTTCTGCATAATGAGTTCGCACAGACTCCTGGGGTGGGACTTCTGGGTCGGAAGATTTCATCGGATGTTCGGATTCAACGTCATCTGCTTTGAGCACCACTGGAAACGTGGCGATTACTTCTTGCCTGTTTAGGTCAAGCGATGGTTCAGAAGATAGAAAGAAGTTTGAAGGGGTGGGTGGGCATGGCGAATTTGTCAAGTAAGCTTCGAGACTCGAACACGTCAACGGGTGGTATACAACTTTCCGGTCAGGCTGCAGAAACCGAACGCCGTAGGTATGGGTTTCCCATAATTCAGAGCTTGACATTATCTGAATGACTAAACTAGGTCCAGTCATTCAGTCATCACTGAGTAATCACTCAAATGGGCATGCACTAAAATAGCTCGGAGCACACGGCGTGCATTGCTCGTGCATCTTGTTCCCCTCTTGCCGCAGGCACGCGCAGGATGGCATTGTCTTATCGTAATGGGCCATTTCATGAGATTGTACCGTTTTGCCGAGAGTACCACTCTTGGTCACTGTGTCTACTGACGCAACCTGAAAACAGGCGACAGGCGTCACCTCTCAAAAGCACTTGTCGTTGTTTCTGTATGGGGGCGCATAATGACAGCGTATATTCTCATCCGTATACACTTATTATGACTCCAGTAGTTCGAATATGTATTCTGTTTCAGTTTGCAATAAAGAATAATTCCCTCGTAATTAAATATATAAGTAGCGTGGCATTGTTCGCCACGGTGGAGCAATGGTTAAGGTCAACGCCTGCTCTATTTTATTAATACCAGCACATGCGGCCGATCCAGCCGTTCTCCACCCTCTCTTCCTGATCTCGCCCATAGTTTAGCTTTCGCGTGTTCTTCGTGGTCATAGGGCAGAGAAACCATCATGTAGTGCCTCACAACGGAAATCATACGAAATGATTTTTTGTACAGTTGTGTGCATACAGCTGGGGTGGTGCCTGGCATCCCTCGTGTTCCCAAGTTGGCAGTCGCGCTGGCTCTGTAAGAGACAGTGTTTTGAGATGGCGCGTCTTCCTTCGTGGCGCTATGCGGGCAACCAGTGGGGACTTTGTAACTGCGACGCTGGTACATCACGAGTGCTGTGAGCGGCGGCTGCATTGCTTCGAGCCATAAAGAAAGAGCACGAAGGAACGAATCTGACAAAGTTATGATATTGGAGAGGAAAACACGTCTATCGCATCTCCGACTTAATGCGCTTGGACACTCGTGTGACGCAAGCAGCCCTATACCCCTCACGTGGCGTCGCATCACGACCACTTCCTGAACTAGGCGGACCAACGGCTCCCGCAGACTGCACTGGCTTGAATGAAATAAAGGTGGCGTTGTTAAGGTGCTCGGCTACCTACCCGAAGGTAGCGGGTTCGATCCCAGTGGCGGCAGTCGCATGTCGATGGAGGTGAAATGGTAGAGGCCCGTGTGCTGTACGATGTCAGCTTGCACGTTAAAGAACACGAGATGGTCGAAATTTCTGGAGTCCTCCACTACGGCGTCTCTCATGTCATGGTTTTGGCACGTAAAAACCAAGGTATTATTATTAAGTAGCGTAGAATTGCAGTGATCCGCCACTCACGATGACTATCGGTGGCCCATTCACCTTTGGACAGTCCGGGATAGCGTTGAATACCATTCCCCGCTGAATTTCGGGCGCATATTTTTCTTTAGAAACGTGTGCCAAGCACCTGATTCAAATTATGTCAGATAAATTGACTTCGTTATCTCTAGCTTGCTGTTCGTCAATTAAAATGCATGCTGCAAAAGGAATGATTGTGAAGTTAGTGAACCTTTCTCAATTAGGTGGTGCTACAGTGGTATTTATCGCACAGCAGTAATGTCTACCTCGGTTAGTAATTCGTGTGTCATAATTATGGTATAAGACACGGTGTTGACGCCAATATTTCCTGAGAAGTCACACGCTTATATGAGTGTTCTATTGTAACAGGTTAGTTTTATAACCGAGGTGTACCCATTCGTTTCTGTTTTTTTCTTGTCATTAGCGTTCGAATTCTCGCATGCTTTGGCATTTTTCGTACGCTGAGACAGACAGACTGTACGTATACACGATATGGGAACGCGTTAAATTACATCTGGTTCAGTCCTCGTAGATGCGGTATTGCTTCTTGCCCGACTCCAAATATGACAGCGTCACAGTTGCTTCAAGCAATTATTTCCCAACCTCAACCACTGATTGTTGCCATTATTAATGATTCTTCACGATTCTGGTTGGGATGCCGTGGAACTATAATGGAACATACACTGTGATCCTATATATTTTACTGCGAAGTTTTGTATGTCTAGGTGCTGGCGTGTCGTGTTCGTAGACAAAAAAACACGCGAAACAAAGATTTCCGGCCAATCTCTCGCCACCTCTGATGCCTCTTCCACGCGTCCCGATACTCAATGGGAACGGGCAGTGCCAGGACGCCACGTATTCCGGAGAGGTGGAAGCATGGATACCCTCCGAAGACTCAACGACGCAACGGCGGGCCATCCAGCGGCTTGAGGAGGCCCTGGCAAAGCAGAGGAGAAAGGGAGCCGACGCCCCGGACAACGGGAGCGGAGGAGCCCGAGTATCCAACGCCTAGCCAGAGCACAACGTCCTCAAGATCCAGGCCCTGGGACTATAGGACTCTATTGGCCATAGTCTTCAGATAGGGAATACCCGCGCCCTGCGTGGCCGGTGACTTCCCGCACGCCGGATGCGTAAATAAATGTTGTTTCTCTCTCTCTCTCGGTGGTGGCACTTCCCACCAATTCTTGTGCCACTTTGTTTCGTGAAGTATGGAGATATCGCTCGTGCTGTTATCATCAGTTGCCCTTTGGACTCGTTATCCACCGGGCCATTGTCGTTCTCTCGGGTAAAGAACAGCGGGAATTGAATGAGCGCCAACACGCGCACAAGCGACGTCCAGCCGCTGCCGCAGAACGTATCTGCAGCCAATAGATTCGCTGGCTTCAATCTTCACAGTATAGAGTAAGGGCTGAGGCTTGTCTTTGAACAGTGCACAGAAGACAAGTTCTGCTTTCTAATGAGGAGCGCACTACACTATTTCTTCTGTTTTGCATTCACTGCAGCGGTTAAGACACGTAACCGTAAACCCAAAGCCACAATAAATGTCCTAAGCTTGTGGCAATGAGAGTATAGAAGTGCTAAACAAAGATAGTTTCACCATTATTCAATTTTTACTGTCTTTCTCAAGAAAATGTTCTCATGAAAATGGAAACGGAAAGAAGCAAGTGCAGCCGTGCCTGCTACCACGTTTTCTAACAACTAGCCTCGTGCACCCACACGTCTTCGCGCAACTGATAAAATGAATCTGTGCATCGCTTTGTTGTCTTTCTATAGGCGGCTGTACGTCTCTTGTTGCTGTGGTGCTTAAGTGAAGCCACAAGACTGTCACGCGTATACACATCACAACTACGCCAGTCATCGTCATCGTCGCGTAATTCTGTGTACGTATGTCCGTAGACACTTTCAAGGCAAGTCGACTCGTCTAGCGTTTAGGTTCGTCCATTCAAAGCCAAGTGTTTCTTCAAAGCCAGGCTGTAAGGCAGCACATTTTCTACGCTGCCGCCAAAGTTGCTTCAAGGTACAGTCGTCAACTGGTTGGATTCTATAGAAATATGCTCTTTGTCAGTCGCCCCTGACGTTCTGACTGTTCACCGACTAAAGTTAACATATGAACTACAACAAATGTTTAGCGAAATGCGGCTGAGAGGTATATATATATAAAGGCAATAGTTTTTCCGTCACACACAGATCATAAAAGCGGGGTAGATTCGTGTATATTTTAAGATGCCAAAATAGTTTGTCATTGCGTGGCGCTGGAGCTCATGTTTTCTAGTACACCACACTTTCCTTGTTGCCGTTACAGAGCCTGATCTTCCTCCAGCAGCTTTCAAAAATGTGATTTAGTCTTTGCACTGATCATCGCATTTAAAGTGCCCAAAGCAGCACTGCTGACCGTCAGCGACCGTCGTTCAGATGGCTCTGAAGTAATTTTCATGCTCTCGAATGTCGCCTAGCTTTCTTTTCAGTGCGTACAACATTATTTCCATTACCTCCCGTCTCTTGGAACAAGCGGCTGACCACCTGGTTGTCCAGCATCTGTAGGACCAGGTGCTGTTTAAATGCGCATTAAGTTGCGGGATGCCACGCACACGGACACATGAATGCAAGTGACATCAACGTAACAGCTGTCGGTGTCAGGAAAGCATAAAGAAACAAAAAATGTTAAAAATGTTACTAACATCAAGATTTGCATGCTCGCTCTGATGTCCAACCATTACGCCACATGCACATGACTCATTAGGCGAAAACACAACGATATTAAGAATGTACCGCTCGCCAGCAAGCAAGCGCATTCGGAAGCTTGGCCGTGTGTACCACAACGCTGATGCTTTCCTGAAGAACTTGCTTTGTGCAAGCCAGCTTTTGACATGTAACAGTCGACGTGTAAGCCAGCTTTACACGACTGTCAGTCTGTGACAAACATTGATGAATGATTTTGCTGATTATTTTTTTATTCCACGCGCATCCACGCTGTCTTTGCTAACGATGAAGGTTTGATTGTGCCATTTCACACTAAGCTCCGAATAAACTCAAGCTCCGAATAAACGCAAGCTCCGAATAAACTCCATGAATTCAGTTCTTCTGTATATTTATGTGCGTAAGCGAGAAATTGACAGCGAAGATCCTTTTACAGAAGCACATGTAATATTATTTATTGAGATTTTATATCTCAACCACCATAAGGTATTGGGCACACCCTAATGAAAAGCTCCAGAAATATCAATCAACTGGTGTTTTTTAAGGTGAACTAAGTACACACGTCTGTAGCATTTTGACTCCATAAAATGCGGCTGCCACGGCCTGGATTCGATCCCGCGACTTTTGGTTCAGCAGTCGAGCACTAGCTAAGCGGGGTGGGTAGAAGTAAGTTGTAACAATGTAGCTGCGGTTGTTCGACCGTCCACGTATACCCGCAGATGATCGGCGGTAAAGATGATGCCCCGCGGGTTTCAAGGAAATTGCATTGTACGGTTCAGCTGCGACCTCTCTCGGCGGCGAGCTTTTCGAGGCCCAGGAATCCGGTGGCGCCCATCAAGCGGCGGCGAGTGATCGTCATCGGACTTGTTCCCGCATCAGTATCGCGCCGCTGCTTGCGATATCGCGCCGTCAAACTCGCGTCGTCGGCCCGATAAGCGAAGAGCGGTAGTTAAGTGCGCGCGAGCAAACACGCCCGCCACACGCGCATAAAACACGAACTGTCGCGCGCACTCGCCCACGAAATGTCCCCGAGAAGAAAACGGCGTCGTCTCGATAAGAAACGAACGCTACGCGCTCGCGTATAAACTTAAGGACACCGACGATAAGACGGCAGCACTCCTCCCTCTCCTCGACCTCACTGGTGCGCCGTTTCAACTTGCTTTTTCCGCCGTCTTCGTCTGGGAGCAATTTACCGCCCCGCACCCGTGCCTCCTCTCGCGTCGTCTTCAGAATCCCGTCCTTCGAGAGCACGAGCTGCGCAACCGGCGCAGCAGTGGTCGTTCGTCGCGGGCAATTTGGATCCGGCGCCTTTCGCGGGCCGCTCGCTGTAGGACTTTGACGCGCGGGGCCACCCAGAAAAACTCATTCCGGACCGCGATCGCTCCGGCGGCTTTTCCTCCCTTTCTCGCGGCCACGCACGCCGCTGCTGCTGGCTGCGGTCGTACATGGTTCCGCGTGGTATTGCGGTTCTCGCCGTTCTCGTAAGGCTGCAGTAGTGCCGCAGAATCGAATGCCACCACCTCTCCTCCTTTGCCGTCGTACAACACACTGAGGAGTCCCCCCCCCTCCGTTTTTCCATCCCCTCGTTGATGTGCACGTCTCCTCTGGAGACGAAGACAGCGCGCTATCTTACGGCGCTTAAAGGCGCGGCGAAGGAGCAGCCGAGGCGTGCGAAGTAGAGGAGACAGTGCAAGAAATGCTCGGGGGGGGGGGGGGGGGGCATCTTGTCTCGTCTGGCTGTTCGCAGTATAATCTCCCGAGTTCGCCGTAATCGCGAGCGCGAACGAACTTGTTTCGCTTCTCCCTTCTAAGGAGTAGCGCGTTGTTTCACTCACTTCCTAGTCTTGTTGATGTCGTGGGGCTTGCAACGAGGCGTAGCACACGGCTTCCATCAGAGACTGTAAACGCTGGGAGAGGCGGCGGAGAGGGCAAGGAGGCGATGATGAGCGCGCGTAAACGCGAAGCGACCGTCTTTGACCCCGAAGACTGTTGAACACGCGTGCTTTCACTGAACCCACCGCCTCCCATCTTGCGCCGTGCTATTCTCTACGTGGCTGACTTTATATTCACCGCGCTTCTTCCTTTGTGGGCGCCGTTCTGCTGCTTTGCGAAAGGAGCCAGCTTCGAGTCAAGGGCCACGATGGCTGCGATTCGAGAGAGTGCCGACATGCGAGTATGCTCGTGTGTTGATAACATGACACAGCTGAAACTGCAATAAAAATATATGATTGGTGGACATTAACAACTACTTTCCCGCACCACTGATGAGCTGCCCGGCGGCGATTTTATAGGGGCCCAGCAACACTTTTTTAACATGGTCAGAAAACGCTGCCGATCGGCAGTAGGGGCTCCCGACAGCACGCGAGTCAAATATTATAGCGCAGTACGTGGCCTGGAATTCACAATAAGTTATCAAAGTTAGCTAAAAAGAGCTTTCTCTTCTCTCGACAAATCACGGATAATAAGCCCAGTAAGTCCATTTATCAGCCATTGGCTGATTTGAACATGGTGCGCTCGGTTGTTACAGAGGTCGCCACGAGAGGCCGTCACTTGGCCACGCGTGCGCCGCGATCGCACTAAAAACTACGCGTATTGGAAGAAAAAAAAAACAAAAACAACGCTCAAGGTCACCAGGCACGAATGACGCTTGTTGTTTGCCCCTCCCATCCCTCCCTGCTAAGCTTCCAGCGCTTTCGTCGGTACGAGAGAAGAGAGAATGTGATTGCAGCGTGTGACAAATCTTTTAACTCCGCTCGTACTGGACTAATTCTTAGAATTTTGGCGGCGCTCCATTTGTGAGGTAATACGCTTATCCAGTGAATTAACTCGAAGGTTAATGAAAAAAAGTGTTTCAGGGCCCCTTTAACTTCACTACTGAGTTAAATGAGTTTTAAAGGAAGGTGAGTGGTTAAAAACACGTGCGTAGGAAGATCAAGACCCTGCCAGGAGTTCCAGCGTGTGCCCATGATTGAAAATTTGACGCGCATATTTAAGGACATGCGCAAGTAGATTTTAGGGAGTTTTTGTGCTGGGTACGCATTCTCTTGGGGCCTTGAGGGCTTGGGAACGCGCGGCGTTGCTTGCCCAACCAGCGCCTTAGGTGGCTTTGGCCCAACCCATACCCAATCGGAATGCCTTTTAGTTGGCGCCACGGTGGCACTCACGCAAACGCAAGCCGCACGAAGTTCACACGCGCTCGCAGAGCCATAGCGTCTTGTCGCATAAGTATTATTTAAGTCTTTTTATGATTTAAAATGTTAAATTAAACATACATAGTAATCAGGACACTTTTTTTATTGTGTACAGTAATCTGGTATACGCAAAAAAGTGAAAAATACAAGGTTACTGTAACGACGGTCTCGACATCTTGTGACACTTTGTGCAACCGCAGTCATGAACATGTTAGGTTACGCGTAATGTTTTTGAGGTGAAAATGAATAAAAAGGTTACTCATTTGTAATATTGTCGCTGCGCAGTTTTTGCACCAGATGTACAATGCACAATGTTTCTGCAATAACAAAGTTGTGGTTGTCTGTTTCACTATGGCCGCGCTAGATGGCGCCACCTATTCAGCTGGTCGGGGGCTGGCATATGTTTTTTTAGTTTCTATGTTCCAGGCCATTCTAGCTTTGGAAATCTGGCTGAAACTGTGTAATCACTATACGTGCTCGCACTTTTGCTTATTCTAACTCGACGGCTACAGTATCCGCAGTGCGGATACCGTGAGTTCTTGCGAAGGTGGACCGCGCGGACGCATGGCCCCATCGCCCCAGCGATCTTGCGACGCATCTGTTTGGGGTTTCGCGCATGCGCAATACCACCGCCGCAACGTCCTGCGTACGCATGCCGCTTGGGTACCCAGCACTAAAACTCCCTTTTGTCTTCCTTCTTTGACATCCACTGCACAGCATTTCGCTTACTAAATCAATGTTTATGTTGTCCTCATTATTGTTTCATCCATGTTTGGCACGCCTGTTTTTCCGTTATCATGGGTCTCTGTATACACCAACGTATTCAACCCTGTGTTCTCATATAGCATCATCATCATCATCATCATCATCAGCCTGACTACGTCCACTGCCGGACAAAGGCCTCTCCCATGTTCCGCCAGTCAACTCGGTGTTGTCATTTGTACGCTTAAGTAAAAGAAGAATATATTGTGCGATTTGGTGAAGGTTAGCCATATTAAACTGCAAATCTTAGTTCAAACTGTTTGACCTAGTTGAAGCACGCACGCACACACACACGCACGCACGTACACGCACACACACACACACACATACATAGACACGCACGCACACATACATACACGCACACACACATACATACATACATACATACATACATACATACATACATACATACATACATACATACATACATACATACATACATACATACATACATACATACATACATACATACATACCATACATACATACATACATACATACATACATACATACATACATACATACATACATACATACATACATACATACACACGCACATACATACATACATACCTACATACACACGCACATACATACACACGCACATACATACATGCATACATACATGCATACACACGCACATACATACATGCATACATACATGCATACATACATACATGCATACATACATACATGCATACATACATACATACATACATACACACACACACACACTTCAAGTATTTCAAAAGCTTTCTGGTACATTGAGACTGTGCACTATATTTGCACCGAACTGAATATGTGTTATGCTGATAGCTGTCGTTGACGTAATGTCTCCTAGCCCTTACTAAGAAGTCGCCAACACAGCCTACAAGTACAACGAGCATAGCTTCTGAACGTTGCCCCTAAATAGGCCGGTTCAAGCATGATGGTGACATTGAGTAATCGATGAACATAAAAACACCAGCAATAAATCTCCATGCAAGTGCAGTCCACTCAGACCCACCTTACAAAGCAAGGTTTCGGCGTGTCTGATCGCATGAAGAGAGCGTGAGAGATTAATAGCTCACACATAATCACAGTGAAGGTGGTTCCTGTATTCACAGTTGAACTAGACATCTTTGGTTATACAATATTTATTGAAGAGGCGCAAGTCAGAAAAAAAAAACGTCGACGAGCGTTGCTGTAATGACCTTCTGTATGTTACACGTGCCCACGCGCCGTTGCAACTGTCGCCACGTGGATCATCTTTGTCATCGTTACTTCGTATACAGACCTCAATTCGTCTTCAATACGTAAGCGTATATTCTGCAAGGAGCAAAGTGCATCATGTCGAAAGTTGGTTCTGCTTGTTAAAGTAGTACGAGAAGAAAAGCAAGTGGACTTGTCGAAGGCTACCAGCAAGCCCGTGGCAGCAGTGACACTGATCAAGTTTGGTGCTCCTGTTACCAGCAGAACGGCGTGAAAATTCGATATCAGCTGGATCCCTCTTGGTTGCTATTCAACTAGCAAGTCTTGATGGCGTATGTAATTGCTATTGTAACACTTTCTGTTGCATTTGTGCATTACAACTGCCACTAAGCTCAACTGTTTGTTAATTGTAACGGGTTAAGAGCGTAGGCTTCTCTCTGCACGGCACCTTATTGTGGTAAAGCCAGCTTCAAAGAACGCTCTTTCATTTACTTTTTTAAGGGGATGGGAGCTATAGCCCTATAAGGCTGTCACCATTCAAATCTCTCGAGGTACAGTGTGAATTTTTATGAAACGAAACACGAAAACGCGTGGCCTGCGGGCTCCAGTGGCTGCTGACAGCGCGTTCCAGTGGAAGCGAGAGCAACGACGACCTCTTTTCTCGTCATATCTAGGCGAGCAAAGCTTCCATTCATTGCTGATATGGAATCAGCGGCAAGATAGCCCCCCCCCCTCCCCCTTCAAGGCGATTACCGGTCTTTTGCGTATGCACCTTGATATAGGGTGAGGTGATGGTAGCAATAAATTATTTAGTGAGTGTTGCTAATTCAAAGTGACCTGTTCAACCAAGTATTTTTATCCTACCAAGTGCGCTGTAGCTTTCCAATGATTGCCGTGTAGCCAAAATTATTTTCGTTTTCAAATTAGGTAATCGTTTTTTACGCTTACATATCGAACGAGCACTACTTGTAAATTGCTCGGGCATGCCGTATACATATCGAATTCTCGAATTGTCTTGAGACCGTGACACTGCTTTCAAGTATCAACGCAGTTTTTGCAAGGGCTACTTAGGCGACTCTCAAATTTCGAGCCGAAGTCGCTCAACGAGCAGCACTTCTGAAAGGACTGCAATACACTTGAATCAAGCACAAGGATACCTGCCTGCCCCGTACAAGGAGCGAATGCATGTTCGTTGTACTATATTCACCCTAAACACGCACATTCAATCTTTATGCGATGCTATGCTTTTTTATGCGAGTGATTTTTTATCTTCTTCATTGTTCAATTCTTCAGAAAAATCCACATTTTCTTCAGTATGGTACTAAGATGCAGGAGAAAACCTACAGTGTCATACCGGACTCGTAAACCAATAACGCCCCCACAATCAACACCCTCATCGTTTCGCCTTAAACGAAAAAAAAGGCAGCTTCGCATTGGTGCTACCAAGCCTGAGGGAAGTGCTGATTGGAGTAACCTGCCTTGTTTCTGTTTACTTTTGCTTTTTTTCTTCTATTTTCTTCCTCCCAGTACTGTATTTCTTTTTGTCTTGCTTTGCTTGAATTTCAGTTTTTAGCTTTCTATTTCTTCTCTCTCAGCGCAGGCAACGGAGTAACACGAAACTTCGCAGAGAATAAAGAAAGTATTTTTTAAAAGAAGGAAAGAAATGTATGCGCTTGTTAAGGTCGCTTAGTCAGCCGCCTCTTGCTGGCTATGGTGACATGTAACGAAATATTTGGTAAATTATATATAGGAAACAAGTGCGATTAGGTAGTTCAAGCTCTCGGCGTTTTGATGTCCTGTCTTGGCCCGTACCTACAGGATCGTGTGAACGTCGGCTCGTCAGTAGCACGAAATGACTCCTTAACCTGATCATGCATCCATTCCTTGCCGTGTGGCACTGGTATGCTGACGCATTTAGCCACAGCGTTGCCTCTGGTAGAGGGCCCCATTGAGCTCTGGGACTTGATTACTGCGGTACATCGATGTCACCCACTCCGTGCGATATCCGGAACTCGCGAAGTCTGCCCCTGGCGTCGTGCTGAACGAACCGGTTCAATGCTTCGCGACATTGGCTTCCATAATGGTCGACTTGTCACTGCGTGGGTCAGTGAGAAAGTCGAGCCAGCGAGACGAGAGCATACGAATGCGAACGCTGGATTCAGCATCCGATGATTTTATGGCTGGGTCAAACACGTAGCGGATGCCAAAGAAATTCACGGGCCTCCAAAAGAGCTATGGTACTTTGTCCAGAAGGCCATGGTCTCGGCTGGTCGCGCAGTGGTCAGCCAAGACCAGCCTTTCGTCGACGTGGTCAAACGAAACCAGCCTCCGTCGACGTGGTTAAATGAAACCCGAGGCACGTGCAAGTTGTGGATGTATTCGCGTTCGCGTGGAATTTTCGATGCTGCGTTCACTGAGATCAAGTTCCTTGGAGCTAGCATGCTCATGAACTGGCAGTTATTGCTCCATGTGAGACAGCTTCGAACTTGCCGGACTTCATACAGAGGTTACGTCGAGGCTTCTTGGGGTGAACGTGTGGCACAGGGTTCGCTCTGCGTTTGTCAAGCGCTTTCTGACTCGCACGCAAAAATGGCCGAGGGGTGCGGCTGGTGGTGATGATGAGGAGGAGGGGGATCGTGACGACGATGACGATGTCTCAAACTTGGATCATGCCCACTAGGGGGATCGGCCAAAAACTGCTTCTATGAATTAGTAAGGCTTTTTCAGTATTGAGTATGCATGAAACACAACGTACGTAAAACGGAAAGAGTGCAATACTTGTTTTCCCCTGTCCAGATCAGACAGTACAGTGGTTGTCTTGAACAGAAACTAGCATGATTAAAAAAACTTTTTACGTTAAATTACTGCTGCAATTTTATTACTCACTTCCTACCTAGGAACTTCAAGTCTCATTCGTTCATTATCCTGAAGATAAGCACGAATGGAATCAAGAGCGTTCTTGTGGCTGAAGCACAAAGCCAAAGCACCGAAGGTAAGTGTATTGGCACTTACCTTCGGTGATTTGGCCCAGGTTATCGAATCAGACAACAAGAATTCTTTTTCTTAGTAATTTGTATCGGCGACATGACAAAAAATAGCGCTATATTGTTTTCGTGTGTAAATAAAAGCTGCACAGAAGTGTTATCGTCAGAACAGCCCTGTGAGAATACAAATTTAACGGGGGGAAATAACATCGTAATCAAGTTCTTATGATTTCCAACACCACTGGATCCTCCACGGAAATTTGAACTGAATTCTGTTCATGACGTTATTTATTCCATGACGTCTGCACTACGTGAAATTTTTCCGTATCTTATCAGTTATTTTGGACAATTCAGGAAGGAACAAAAATCTTTGATCATTCAATGTTGCTTGTGCCAGAAAGTCACGCATTTCATTAAATAAAAAATGCTTTCTTTTCTACTCCATGCTCGAGCGTTTTGTCATTAGGACCCATACCTGCTGCGAAGATCAATGATGCAGTACAGTGGCTACGAAGCGTTGATGATGTAGATGTACTCATGTACAAATGATGCGGCAAGTATAGGAAGGCGATCTATTATAGAGATATTTATTGAGGCAGAAGAGCTGAGAGGTCGGCATGAATCTATGTTCTGACCTGCTACTCAGAGTCGGGGGAAAGAAACCCGTGCAAAAAAGACGAAGACAGAAGGTGTTCATTATGAGGATGAAAGTTGTGATGAAACAAAAGCGTTACTGCCCAAATACTGGTCAGTATCCAATCCAGTTCAGTTTTGTCGAGAAATTCGTTTCATGCTTTGAAAATGTTCAGCTGCTGATGACGATCAGGCGAAGGTCCCAATACAACGTTTGCCGAGAAATTGTAGATTGACAAAATTTAATAAGGGGCTGTCAACGATCGTCTATAAATCTTTACCCTAATAACATGAAAGAAAGGTTTTCTGCCTTATTAGGTGCACTGACAGTGAATCATCATCATCGTAATCGTCACCTTTGTTCTCATCATCATTGTTTTCATCATCATCATTGCCATCATCATCATCCTTGTCATCATCTTTATCATTGTCATCGTCATCACCATAATAAACATTATCATATGTTTATCCCCATACAGGACGAAGGCCGTTCACAATGGTCTCCAATTCACCCCATCTTGTGTGAACTGCTGCAGGCGAGCAGAGCCAAATATGTGAAATGCCTTGGCTACCTCTCAGCAGTTAACATAAACTTCTCAAGCCATTCGCACGGGAAGCTGAACAAACACCATGAATAAAGTGCGAATGGAAAATCCTGCACGATTCTATATGAAATCCTGCGCCACTCTTCACAGGGAAAAAATGCTGTCCTGTTGTTTATCGGAGCATTGTTATTTTGTCATGCTTGTAACCCCCTGAAGTATCGGAGTTAACGTACGAATGAGTCATATTTACATTCTGCTTGGAGCGCTATTTTTTAAACAACACTCACAAGCCCTTCATAGAGATGGAGGAGGAGGAGAAATGGACTTTAATTTCTCACAAATGGTAGTGGGAAGGAGTGGAGATGGTTAGCCAGTGAAGCTCTTACGTGCGCCCTTGGTGTCCATCACTACCTGACTCTCCGACATATTCACAGTGTTTTCCAATAGCGGCATCGCCTAACAGGTTGAGGATTACTCAATCTGTCATGGCGGAGGCACGCAACGAAGTTTAACAAAGTGTATTTAGTTTTGGATCTGAAGATGATGATGACGATGATTGCATAAATGTATGGCTCATATCCACTCTGAGGAATCGGCTAAGAAACGTGTAATTAAAAATAAGAGAAACATATTTCTTTTTAGTACCTTGGCGCGGCTAATTACTCTGGTGAGGAAAGCGGACAATAGGGCAATCGAAGGTGTAGTTGAAAATTACAGCTGGTATAAGTGAAGATGTCGCAGCTACGCGGTAAATGAAAAACAAAATGTATACATCTTGACGCACATGGCAATTGAAAGGTCTTCCACATTGCTCGCACTGTGTTATGCCATTCAGCTGTACCACTGTGGTCCTCCTCCCGTCAATTGGCGCAGATATAGTGCACATGTACAAAAATTAGTGACCGGTATGCAAATAAGTTCTGCGGAAGCCCGCAAGGTGAAGGAAGGGTTAAGAAAGGGAAAGAAGGCAACCACTGACCAGGACGTATTTTTTGTCAACTGAGAAGCCTTTCTTTCTCAGAAATTTATACGGATTTCCTCATGGTTTCGTGCTACATCGCGTGGTTGAATTCTTTCCCTTTCTCAATGGCTGGCATGTTATTTGGTGCCATTCAGGACAGTCGTTGGTGTTTCAACAAACTTTGCGGATATCACTGCTAGAGCTTCTTTTAAACTTACAAGTGCATGACCTAATGTGCCTGATTTATGAATGCGTGAATTATGAGAAGCGGGAACTGTGGCCGCATGCCACTTAGCGAAGTTGCACTTTCTGGGAGCTGGAAACCTCTATAAGGCTGCTGGAAAATCTCTACAGGCTGCAAGACTGCTGGGTCAGGCTACAAGGTCATGCTGGATTATGATGTCAAACAAAGTCATCAAGATCTTTGTTTGACAGAGATGCTGTTAGACGCTCCGCTTATGGCAAGACAGAATACTGAAGGACGTCAAATTAAGACGTGGAACTGAAATTTCAGGCCTGAATTACACTTCTGTCAAGCAAGTTTCAAGCCATTTAGTTTAGGGCAAAAACTTGACTGCAGTTTATTGCACTGTAAATTTTGGCAGCGTCTGTTTTCGCAACATGTACAATTAGCAACATTACACCGGCTGACAAGGGTCGAACTCATTCAACTTTATTCACTTGTCCACCTGCTCTGGCTGAACATCAGCTGTAATACCAAGCATAATTGCTTTTATGATACTCACTTCGTACCATCCTCAAGCGTGTGCTTCGGCGATGAAAATAACCCACATGGAACCATTTCTCTACCAACTTCTGCTAAATAAAATCTTGAAGGCACTAGTGGAGCAAACAGCACAATGCAGGTTGAAATAATAATAACCGTGGTTTTAAGTCCCAAAACGACCGCATGAATATGAGAGGCATGGTAACGGAGGCCTCCAGAAATTTTGACCATGATGTCCATTACCACCAATTCGCATCGCCCAGTACACGAGGCTCTACCATTGCGCCTACCAGGAAATGCGACTGCCGCCCTCGGGCTCGAACATGTGACGTTCGATTCGAACGGCAGCTCAGCGCCGTAACCAATGTTCCAACAAGACGGACAATGCTGGTTTAACCAATAGAACTTACGTACTATGAGCCAAACACAGCCACGTGAGATGCCTTTCGCTGGAGAGCCGAAAACTACTTGAGATGTAAAACTTGCATGGCGAAAAACATATACTATATACTATGAAAAGTCCCCAAGCTGCAAACATGAACGGGCCACGTGATTCACGTGCACATTGTTGCTGTGTACCATATGTAAAACACAGAAAGAACGTTCGCAGAATATTATTCAGCTTTATTTGAAAATAAACCTTAAAATTTGCGCATTAATATAGTTGAAGAGGTCAGCCGTCTCCAGCAGGCTAGGGCTAAATATTCAATAAAAAAACGTGGTGTATGCAGCCGAACTTGATAATGTGACTGTTCACACCCCCTGTACCACTTTCTCTTCAACGCTAGATATTCAGCGCTGGACCCAGGCTCTCCTTGATGGGATCCACTACGCACTTATTGCCATGCTCCATCTGGCGTTCGTGGGAGGCAGCCTCGACCTCTTCGTACCGGCATCTAAAGGGCTCCGCGTAGTAAAAGGAGCCCTTTAGCTCGACGAGCGGGCTTTCGTGGTCCAGTCGAAGTCGATCTCACTGGAAGGTGCGTGGCATCTGCGTGGCCTGTCGTCGTCTTTGCGCTGATGGTGTTGGTGGAAAGCATCATGTCATCGATTTTGACTGCGTTCGGTTCAAAGGCAACGTTCAGATCGATGAGGGAGTCGAACGAGTGAGACGACACTCGAGTCCAGCGTTGAGATACCAAAGTCTCGATGGTCGGACCAAGTATGCAGTGCATGCCGAAGATGTCCCCCGACCCAAGGACAAGCTGAAAAATGTCTGGGAGGCTGGTCCCGGACAATGGCGCTACGGGTGCGTTCCTCTCTCCTTCGGTCGGCTGAAACGAAGCACGAGACTTCTTGAATTTCAGGTTGACCTCGTACTCTTGCTTGTGTCTCGATGTTCCGCTGAGTGAACGCAGGCTTCCGAGAGCAGCCATCTGTATGAAGGTACAGTACTTCGCGCCAAGAAGGAATCTCCGAGCTGGCCGTACCGGGTGCCGAGGTGCCCTTCAGCTTCCTAGAGATGACTGAAGGCGTGAGCGACGAGCAGGGCGTGGCCGGCAAAAGCAGAAGAAGCCGATGATGATGATGATGATACGGTATTGAAGTTTGTACCCTCATTGGAGAATGGCGAAGAATAGAATCTGTGAAGTTTTGTACCGTGTTTCAACGTGGTACCCAATTATTAAATTTTGACAGATTCCATGCATTTTGTGAATAAATTAGAAGCTGTGAGTAGCAGCCTATGCCTGATGTTCGGTTTTTGTCAAGCGTTACGATGTGGATTGACGTCTTTTTTTTGTAAATTCAATAGTCGAGCGCGTTAAGTACAACTGCATTACGACTTGACAGGTTGACGATAATTAGATTTTGTAGGGTGCACGCATTCAACGAAGGACTTCAAAAAACAGTTGAAGGAAGCTGCATTTCGTTTGAATGTGAAGCATAAAACGAACGCGTTTTTTTCGATCTTATTTTATTGGTGTTGATAAGAATGCACTCCTCTATATGAAGTGGACAATGATGTTAGTGAAGGTTTATTATTAATGATTTTTTAAATAGAAATTTCGAATATATACGGCACATAAGAAAGGAAAGTGCGAAACCTGACGTCTTAACGCATATTCTTTATTCTTTATTCATCAGATACCCCGCAGCGCCCGAAGGCGTTATAGCAGGAGGGTTACATCAATAAATGACGTACATTTCCGTTCACACACAAAATACAACTTTGTTCACACATAAATAACTGAAATACATTTTCGTTCACACACATAGTAGAATTTTGTTCACACATCAATACATCTTCGTTCAGGTTACAACACGGGTTTACAGCAGTGAATAGAGCAATACAGCAGATTGGAGATTGATATTGTCTTCCGCATTAAGCGTGCTTAGTTTTGGCTTTCCAGCGGCTGCCATTCATCCGCGTTCTAGCACAAGTATTTTCGACAATGATAAAACTAGATCAGCACTCTATTTAGTGTTGTTCATGGCGAATAATACAAATATCTTTTCAGTTTTTGGGGGGCATTGTTCCAGTATATCCTTCCAACCTAATAAGAATATGCTGCATTGCCCCTCAGAGTGTGGTGAAGCTATCTTAGTTTCTCAGCTGTGCCTCTGAGAGGAGAGAAGCATGGGCTATGGTCGCGTGCCACTATGCAAAGTTCCCCGTTTTGGGCGCTGCGAATCGTTACAAGACTGTTGAATCATTGCTGAACAAAACCACTAAGAGCTTACTTTGACCGGAATGCTCGTTTTATGCGTACTCTACAGCAACGAAAAATACTCTAGGACTCCTAAATAATACGTGAAACTTAATTTGCATGCCTAAAATGGATGTATGCTAGCTAAATTGGCATTTTGATCTTAGGAGCACTATATACTGACTCGTTATACTGTAAAGATTATCAGCGTCTGTTTTTGCAGCGTTTAGAAACGGCTACAAGTAACTCGGCTGACAGTGCACGACAGGGTACCTCTGCGGAAAAGTTGATTACAGTTGCTTGTCTAGCTCTTCTTGTTGAAGTCGAATTGTTATACCGTCCATAACTATTAGCCTTATTCTGACCTTTAACCACTCGCAAGGGCATATGCGTTCGCGATTAAATCAATCTAGTGTAATTCACTTCTGAACCTTCCTATGCTTAAAAACATTGAGACATTGTGCGAGGTAAGCTTAATATTTCAGTTTGTAAAATATTTTATACGATACGAGCCAAACGCTGCCACTTGATACGCGTTTCACTGGAGAGCTAAAGGTATTTGCGCTGTTAACCTTGCATAGCTCAAAACAAACTACATAATAAGAAAAGTCGCAAAGCTTCGCGCATCAACAGACCGCGTGATTCAGGTGCCAGACTCTGGCCTGTACCAGTTATAAAAGACGCAGTATATTTTGAAGACGATAAGAAGGCTTTATTGGAAAAGAAATCATGAAATGTGCAGAATAATATTTTGCAAGAAGTCATCAAACTCCTGACGCTAGACTTAAATGTTAAATTAAAGAACGCGGTACAGGCAGCCCATTTGATCGTTCGGCTATCCAACTATACACCCTCTCTAACTCTCTCCACTCGCAATCACATATGCAAGGTTCCAAGCAGACATTCCTTTTATGCGATCAGACATGTATTCTTTGCCGTGCTTCATTCCGAGTTCGCTGGATACCTGGTAGTACCGACATCTAAAGGGCTTTGCAGAGCGCACAGCCTCCTTCAGCTCGACGACCTGGCTTCCGCGGTCAAGTCAAAGTCGATCGCACTGGAAGATATATGGCACCTGCGTGCCCAGTCGTCGTCCTCGCGCTGATCGTACTTCTGGAAGGCGTCATGGCATTATTTTTGTCCTCGCTCGGTTCTTAGGCAACACTCGTGTAGATGAGGGAAGCGAGACGAGACGTTGCCTGCTCGAGTCTGACCTTCAGTATCCGATGCCTTAATTGATGGTTGGGACAAGTACGTAGTTAATGCCGAAAATGTCCTCAGGCCGATGGACGAGTTGTGAATGGTCCAGGAGGCTGGTCCCGGTCAATCGCGTTATAGGTGCGTTCTTCCCTCCTCTCGTAGTCTCGATCGAAGCTCTAGACTTCTGGAATTTCAGGTTGGCCTCGTAGTCTTGCTTAGGCCTCGAGGTTAAATTTAGCTGAGGCTTAAAGAGCAAACATTTTCAAGAAGTGACAGTGCTTCCCACCACAAAAGGAATCTTCCAACTTGCAGTAGCGGGTCAAAAGATGCCCTTCAGCCTTCTAGAGATGAATAAGGACGTGTCAGTTGCGCTATATGACAAACTCTCTAAAGAATATCGAAGGGTGTGGCCAGACAACGCAGACAAAGAAGCTGATGATAATTACCGTGTAATGTGACTCGTACCCACGCTATGGGATTGGCCAAGATTGGAATTACTAAAATTTTTATAATGTTTTGACATTTTACCTATTGATGAAAAATTTGGCGAAATCACACGCATTGTGCGCATATCTTTAATTCACAGTAGTCTAAGTAGCAGCTTACTCCGGCTTTTTGCTTTGAGTGAATCGTTATGAGTTAGATCGACGTGTAGTGGTCGGGCAAATTCCGTGCTTGTGAGCAATGCCCATTGTGGGTGTCGTATCAATATGGGCGCCTAGAATTTCACGCTGAAGGGACGCTGGGTCAGCGACCCCGAAGGAGACGAAGAATAGACACAGTCGTGTGTTGAGCGCAATGGCAAAGCACTATATACATTCGAAAAGTGGCCGCTGGGGAGAGACGTGTGCCTCAATGGGAACCACAACCAATATACCGTGGTGGGTAGGAGTCAGGTTTCTCTAGGATGCAAAAAAAAAAAGTCGGCAGCTTATTCTTACCTTGAGAATCGACGTTATGCGAAGCATGCGGACGGAAGGTGACCATGTAGTGTTATTTGTTATGAAGTGACATGTCACGAAATGACGCTAAATATACATAAAAATCTTGCACGCACTGATATGTGTTGAACAGTCGCACATGTTTTAGGTAACCAGTTGTTTACACTTGCACAACAATTCCCACAGAAACATGGGTATTAGCAACTCGAGAAGTGCTCTGGGCTGATATGTAACGCTTGTGTTCTCAATGATGGTATAGCCCTGGACATTGCTATAGGTTAACATCAGTGAATGGCAGTTAACTACACCTGACTCTAACACGAAGAGACAGCTGTATCGTAGGAGTACATATGTAATGGTTATACAATTGGATAGCCAGCATTGACCACCATTGACGTTTCATCAACATCGCACCTGAATATTGTATCACGCTCGCCATCACACACCAGAGCGAAGAGCCTACTAAAGAAATAGGTACTGACTCGCAAGAAGCGTATCGACGGTACTGCAGTGGATGCATATCCAGTGCGGCCATACGCATACTCAGGGGAAGAAAAATCAACTTTTCGAGCTGCTCCATTACGTGGACACCAGGCCATGAAATTGTGACAGGGAACCAGCGTGCCGAGTCCATTGCCCGAGAATACGCCAACCGGGGGGCGCACAATGATGAGGCACCAGCCACAGTTTCTAGATGCTATGGAGCAATTTTAGAACACCACAGAGCCCCGAGGAGGATATACCCCCTCACCACAAAAACCTCAGCAAAGAGCAGTCAGTTGCCTGGAGACAGCTGCAGACTAATACGTACCCAAATATCTGTCTTCTCAGTAAAATTTATCCGGGAATATACGCCAACAAATGCCTGCTATGCAGAGAACGCCCTACACTTTACCACGTGACATGGGCCTGCCAACACACACAGGTAGTGCCAAGAAACTGTACACCAACACCGGAGCAGTGGGATGCTGCACTGTCCTGCTCTAAGCCTGAAGAACAGCTCAAGCTGATCGACAGAGCTTGCAAGATGACAAAGGCCACAGAGCCCTTGACTGAGGGCTCCACCCTACCGGCAAAAATATTTGTAATAAAGCTTTTTGCATTGCATTCCAAAACAATACCGAGACTTGGAGTGTCTCTGTGGTAAAATCCGTGATCGCCACTTGTAATCCTTGGGTTGGATTCCTGCTGGGACCCTGATGTTCGTCGGACCAACACTTCTGATGTCAGTTCCTCTTAGCGCTCTCGCATTTAAATTACCGATGTCTGTTGTTTTTGTTCCTGGGTACATATAAACTGTAATTTTGGTTCACCCCTAGTTATAGGGGTGATCACGAGAGCACCCAGACGTATAGACGGCTGGCTGGATAAAATGGAATGGAATGGAACGAAATAGGATGAATGGAATGGAATGGATGAATAGAATAAAGTGGATGAATGAGATGGAATGGACGCCAAAAGTGGCGGCAGTGCACAAAGAAATGCTTCGCGTTTAAAATCATCATCGGGTGAGCAGGCAGGTCAACAAAACTAGCGTGTAAAGAGTAGCTTATGTCTCGACGTAAGGCTGAAACTCACACTGAAGTGGTGCTCCTTTTATTGCCATGAAGTGCAAGCTATGGTTAATTTTATGATGCGCATATATAATAGTCGGCGTATTCGAGCAGCGCTTGAATATATAGCTTGCAAAGGCCATGTTTATTACAAATTTATAAGTGCAGACAACCAACACTGCAACAATTGGCGTTGCCTCGACATCGCGCTCCCATACATCGTTGTCCTGGGCAGCTTAAAGCGCTTACGTTGCCTTGTGGTACAGTACTTGGCCATGCGCATTGGTTTCGTTGCCGGCTCGAGTCGTGTTTCATACTCTTCGCTTTCATCGGGGTCTTACACTCGTCGACAACAAGTCCTTGTCGGCACCGTATTTTTTGTCCCACGCGGTTTGCTTTCCTTTACGATATTGCGTTAAGGTTTGCGAAGTCTCTTTAGGCTCAGTTAAGTCCATACACACACATTGAAGGATGTGGACGTCAGAATACAGTTAAAGAAATTGTGTATCGCTTGATTGTGAGGAATTACACAAACGCCTTTGCTTGTTAAACCCCAAGAAATATTATTGTGTTAACTGTAGTAAACATCCGCGAGGCTGTTGGGAAATTTTTTGTAAGGCCCTTGTCATCTCGCTTTGACAGGGGTGCTTGTTTGATACTCACTCTATGCTAAGACATAGTCGCTCTAGTCGAGGGCGTCCTATACCGACGTGTTAAACTTAACTTTCACACCTGAATGAGGCACACGCAAGCTAAGTTCCATACGATTTAGTATTGGCTTTCGTCTCTAAATTCACCTTAATTCGTTGCGCTGTAAAGCTTATCAGCCTGTTTTGGCGATATTTAGAAACGGCTACAAGTAACTCGGCTGATAGAGTGACAGGGTACCTTTGTTGACTACTGCAGTCACTTGTCCAGATCTACTTGTAGAACTCCGTTTGTCGCCCCGCCGTGGTGGTCTAGTGGCTATAAGCTACTAGGTTGCTGACGCGCAAATCGCGCGTTCGTATCCCGCCTGCGGCGGCTGCACTTCCGATGGAGGCAAAATGTAGGCCCGTGTGCTCAGATTTGGGTGCACGTTAAAGAACCCCAGGTGGTCAAAATTTCCGGAGCCCTCCACTACGGCGTCTATAATAATCATAACATGGTTTTGGGACGTTACACCCCACATATCAATCAATCAGAACTCCATTTGTTATACCCTCTATAACTACTAGTCTAATTCTTGCCTCGAACCATTCGCGTGAGCATATGACTCTGCGGTGAAGTCAATCGGGAAGAAATCACTTATGAATCTTCATGTGCGAACGAATTTTGAAGGCATTGTGCGAGGCGAACTGTCCGATTCAGGTTGAAACGTGACATTCTTGTTACGAGCAAACGCCCCAACATAATACGCGCTTTAAATGAGAGCCAAAAGTATTTGCGCATGTTAACCTTGCATATACACTTTTAGAAAAAAGGTGGCAGTACTTGCTGACTTTGGGTTAGTAATGGTTTGTCACATATGTTACAACCCTGGTGGTAAGCGCAGTTAGTAACGGCGAGTGTGTTAACCGTTACTACCCTTGCTGTTACAACCAGCGTTTAGTAACTGTTACTACCCTAGCCGTTACCACCTATGGGTAGTAACTTTTAAAAGTTTCAAAAAAGCAGTGATAAACACTACCTTGTGTATTTATTTCGGCATATAAATTCTCCACTGCTAATGTTCGCCAATCAATGTCTTATTACTAGACAACTTCGGGTAATGAAGCGTGGTGTGTCATGAACGCGAAGAATACATAGACCTAACAAGTTCACTATTTTTTACGCATACATGTAGTATGAAGTACGCATGGGGCATATATAGCCCCTACTTTCCAAGGGCATGTCTGGCACAAGGTAGCAGTTGTGTTTCAGGATGAATTATAACAAATTTAAACCTATAGCACTATAGTATACTACCTCATTACGTATGAGTGTGGACGTAGCACGAGACTTTTATTTAGCCTTACTTATAAAAAATTGTATGTCATATTTATTTATTATAAAACGGTCACAAAAAGACATTATAGAAAGCGGCCGAAAGAAGGTTATAAACTCCCCAGTGAGTTTGAATGCTTCACACGGCTAATATATCAGCGTTTACAAGTTAACGTTCGTTTTGGGGGTTTGACGCGCCAAAACAATGATAATATTTAGAGACACCCGCAGTGGATTGATTGTGACCATTTTCGGGGCTAATTGCGACCGTCTGGTTATTTTGATCCGCCGGTCTGATTAATATGTGCTGTCATTTACTGAGTTTGTTGTAATTGTCTATTGCAACGCGTGTAAACTTGCATATATGGGTCGTTAACTTGTACTTCTACGTTTCGACAATATCGGAATCACGTTTACATATCTCAGTTGCGTAATTTAAAACAAAATGTATTTTCTTGATCTATAGATATCAGCTGCGACATTTTTTCGTGTACTGATAGTACGTCGAGACGATTCCTCTCAAAAATAATCATAACCAGAATCACACACTATTCTGGATTAAATAGTCAACAGCCGGTAGCAAAAAGGTAGTAACGGAGCAAGAAAGGTAGTAACAGCTGCAGTATCTACCTCTTTCATTCCGGTTACTGTTTACTAACGTAGGTAGTAAACAGGTAGCGAAAGGTAGTAACGCTCCAAGTAAGGTAGTAACCGCTGCAGTTACTACCTAATTGCTTGCAGTTGCTACATTTTACTAACTTTTTTTAAGAGTGTAGAGCAAAACAAACTATGAAACGTCACAAGGATGCACGCATCTACAGACCACATGATTCACATGATCCCCTTTTGGGCTATGATAAAAGACGCAGAAAATTTCGCAATCGATAAGTGGGCTTTATAGAAATAGAAATAATGAAATTTGCGAATTAATATGTTGCAAAATGCCATTCAGCTTCCGCAGGCAAAACCTGTATATAAAATAAAAAAAAACATAATATAGACCGAAAAGTTTCCGAATTCGCCTGTACCCTTAGCCCTGTCCCCTCACCATCCCAATCCAACGTCCCATGCGGGCTGTTCTTGATGTTCTCAGGCGCTGATTCTTTGCCGTGATCCTTTCAGAGTTCGCATGGCGAGGTCTGGATCCCGCCCAGCTGACACCTAAATGCCTCCGCATAGTCCAAGGCTTGCCAGAGCTGGGTCACCTGGTGGCAGCAGTCGTGTTCGGGTTGATCTAACCGGAAAGAGTTCGTCAGCTGCGTGGCCTGCCGTTGTCCTCGCGCTGATGGGACTGGTGGAAGGCGTCGTGGTATTGGTTTTGACTGCGTTCGGTTCATCGGCAATGTTGGGATCGATGAGGGAGATAGGCTGGTAAGACAAGATGGTGTTTGCTCGAATCCAGCCTTCAGGAACCGAGCATTTGATGGTCGCACCAATTATGCAGTCGAAGCCAGGGAAATTCCGCCATTGATGGACGAGCTTGCAGTTCCGCGGGAGGCTGGTGTAAGGCACCGGCGCTACGGCTGCAAACTTCTCTCCTTGGATGTGCTCAAACAAAGCTCGAGACGGCTCGACTCTTAGGATGGTCTTGCGGACTCGGCGGGTCATCCAGGTTCCGTCGATTGAGAGGAGGCCGCCGATAGCAGTCATGTCCGTGAAGCGACAGTGATTCGCACCACGGAAGAAATGTTCGAGCTTGCCGTACGGGGGTGCCCAAGTGCCCTTCGGCCTCCTCGAGGTGAACGAGAGAATAGGATTGGCGTTCCGACTAGCTCGCAAAAGAGGATCGAAGGGTGTGGCCACAGCCGACGCTGAAGGACAAGGTGATGATGATGACCCTGAACGTGACGCGTGCCCATCCTATAAAGGGCACTCGGATTTTTTTTTATTTGGGCATGATCCTGAGACGTTTCACTTAATGATAAAAAATAAAAAACATATAAGGCAGGAAGTGCAAGAACTGTGCAGGATTATATCATCACATGCCACTTTATCGTGAACCGAATGATTTGAGACTGATGATGATGTCTTTTATGTATGGCCCACACCCACTGTGGGGAATCAGCCAAAAAAGAATAATTTAATGTAAAGGATCACATAATAATTGTATATCTAATGAATTTTAAAATGGTTACAATAACATATTTACTAATTATTTCTTTTTTCTCAGTAAATTGAAGCAACTAAACGATAAAAATAATGATCGATCATTTCATTTTTTTTTATTTTGACGGGGCTTTCTCTTCTTTAGAGTCATATCGTTGTTTAGTACAAGCCTACAGCGAGAGTTTAAATATAAAGAGGAGCGTAAATATTTTCATATAAAACACTGTAAGGTAAAAGGACTCGGTAAAGAACTTGGACGTATGTCCCGTGACAAATAGTCACGTGAATTTGCGGCGAATACAATGGTACAGATGAATCGCGATACACCTATGCTTTCCAAGCAGGCATGATAGCCGAAATAATTGATGGAGGGGATGCCGTCTCCCTCTAATATTGGAAAGTCCAAGCCAAAAGGCATGTTAGAGAAAATAGTCGCTACTCCAGATAGGAATGTTGCATCGCTCGTAAGGCCCTTCACATAGGTACACTGAATAAAAAGCCACATTTCCCTGGCAGACCAACTAACGTAATTTCTAGATATAACCTTGTCACATGACAGTGATTCAACTTAGACAATGCGGTCGCAAATCAAAGCAGATTGATACATGAGGAGCGCGATTTTTTCATTGACGCTTCGTTTCTTGAGCTTTCTCAGGAAAGACGTTTGCGAGAAATCTCGTAACTATCATACACGCACAGTCATTTGGAGCTTCGTGCAATGGCGATAATGATGGTTCTCCTTCGATGATTGACACCTACTTATAGTCAGGGGGTATCATTCAAGAGTTGGGCGGCTCACAGTGCCGTTATTCTTCAAATCCTAATAGAGTTTACGGCGTGAATCAGGAATAAATGTTGTTCAAATTGGTGCTGACGTCGTGTTTTCAATATTGTGTGTGTCGGAGTTCCAAATAATGTACGTGTCAAAGTTCCAAAAGAAAAAAAAAGCTTGGATGACGGTTTAGATTCGCCTCCGAGGGTAAAACACTATGGCGTAATCCGGCAGCGTTCGCATCACCTTCTTAATGGCTGGTCTGGCTTTGGTTCCCGGTGGGCACCTGAACCGTTCCGCATGGAAAGGTGAGTCTGTGCGCGTAACTCTGGTTCTTTAAAACCATCCTTGAATGCCTACTGCAAATACACATGCAAGTTGTTGGTGGTGATCAAATATGCTGGCAGGCTTTGTAATTTGGTGGCCTTAAGACCAACTGCTCGCTGCGCATTACACTCTTTTTGATGCCTAATGTGATTCTACGCTTCTGCCACGAAGAGAGACTTTTCGCATTACATGTCATTTTTTTACGTTTTGTTTTTCCTGAAACGCTTCCGAGCACGAGCGTGGCTCTGTAGAACACCTTCCTGACACGCTGAAGTCCTGGGTTGCATTACTGTTCAAACTCAATATTGAAGTTATTGATTTTATTCTCATACATCTCGAATTTTCGCTCACGGACCCTACTGATTTTTCGCTCACCAGCAACGACACCGACGCCGAAGCCGTAATTTCTGTGAAGCCAGCTCTTTTACGCTGTCGCGTTGAAACAAAAAAATAGGGAGTTCCTAATTGGGCAATAGCGGAAATGGAGGCAATTGAAGAACGGTGTGAACGTGCCTCACGTACTGCTTTTATTTATTTATTTATTTATTTATTTCTAGGTAGTCATTCCAGGAACGCTATTTCAGGGGAAGATTCGCAGGCATAGCACCCCTCATGTTCCTTCGAGCGTTCGTCAGCCACTGTAACGGCCCAATTAACGATATAACCATCACGGGATCATGGAAGTGCGGCTTAGTAATTCAACTTTCTCGAAGTCAAATTTTTCCTAAAATGTGTAAATTCCTGACATCAACCTTACGCGATGTGCATCAGACCGCTTTTTGTCCCCCAACACGAAAGGATGGCAAAGAGATGCCCACAGCAAGCGTACCGCTCCAAGTTGTATTTTTTCTTTTTTTTAATTGTCGGTAGAACGCATACACATTCTGGAGTTCAACTCACAATGGGCAAGCATGGGTGCGTGTCCTAATTTTCAAGGTACTCGCTCTTAGACCGTGGGCACCCATGTTCGAACACCAGCCGCGTAGAGAAACTTACTTTGCTTCAGTTATTATTTGTTTGGTGCGCGCACCAACAGTGGGGGAGGAAAGTATTTTCGGAACACTAGCAGCTACACCGCTCCGTCAATACAAGCTTCGCTTGAAAGGTTTACGTAAACATAAACGCGGATTCGCGGAAGAATACTGGCCACCCCTCCTTGGTTTTATTTGTTTTATCGCTGCTTTGAAGAATGCCATGTACCCTCGAAGGGACATATTAGGCCTATACAAATGCGTTCTGAAATGCGTTCTGAACTGAGCTTTCCGCTAACTCATTCCTTATTTAGAACGCAGAGCTCATGCATCGTAGAACCAACCTGAAACCCCTGTGATGGAAAACAAGAAACGACAGACTGATGCTAAGGCTAACACGAAACACTCGCCTTTGTCGCGAGTATACCAACAACATTTCGCATATGAATGCAGATGGCTGAGGTCGTTATTTGTCACAAACTGCTTCGGCAGCTGGTTCCAGCTTTACACCCATGTCAATGATAAGATAATTGAAATGCAACATATTTGTAATGTTCGTGCGAGAATTCTGTCTAGTAACACTTGCTGCTGGTTCGCACAATCAAAAAAAAAGTGGGGAACTCCAGTGGTTTTTAAACATTCACCGATTTCAATGAAAGTTTGGTGCGCTATCAGCTAATATGCATACGTTGTCTCAGGGGAATACGCGCAGAAACGTGTGTGCCTTTGTAATGGGTGGCCCACTTTAATCAGCGAAGTCGTTATGATAATCACATGTTCTTACGCCAGATGGCAACGTGCGCTTGTACCACGCATTATTAATGCGATATCGCATGTTGTATTGCGAATCCTGTATACAGGAGGCGTTTATTTGCAAAGCATGAAAGTTGTTTCTTTTTTTTTCGCTGTATTTCCTAGCACACGCATGGATTTGTGGTAGAAAACCTGCTTGCCCCGCAAAAACGGCCCGAGTTCATTCCGCACACGAAACCAGAAATTTTCCGTGTTTATTTTATTTGCATTTGTCTCGCTTTTTAGGTCATAGACAAGGTGATGATTTTTCGCTCACAACCATTGGCACCGATACTGACACTGACGCCGAAGCCGGAATTTCTGCGAAACGAGCTGTTTATCGCGTTAACGATTGGGAGTGACTTAACTTTCGGAAGGCTTACCTACAAAAATGAATAGAATACTTTTGTATATAGAGAGGAGCTTTGAGGCAATGAATGAACGGAAGAACTCTATTAATTGGCCGGCAGTATATTGGCCCTGGTTCAGATCTCCCATGTCGAGATGCCAAGACCTTGCTTCTCCACAGCTTCGCAGTCCCGCTGGACGGCCCAGAGGTGGTCGGCGAGCTTGGAGCTGCGCAGAGCGGCGTCCCACCTCACATTCCCAGAGCATGGGTGTAAGCATGGCAGCCCCACAGCATGCGTGTTGCGTAGCTGTGTCTCTCTGCCAGGCCTTGGCTGCAGATGCTGGTGGTGTAATTCAATAGAAGTTATCCTTATATGAAAATCATATATCTAAATAATAAGGGATGTCCCATGTAATGCTTTGCCAATGTGAAAAAGAAAACAGATCATGGTCATCATTCGACCTTTTCTTTCTTTTATTTTCCCTAATGTACCAGGACTATAGTTATCGCTTTGGCACGAAACATGTCTTTTGTTGTACGACTCTCGCAGGAATAACCTTGGTAGCTTAATTGGATGCTCAATAAAAGCCGTGTAAAAAGTGAGAACATAACGTTGGATGTGGTCCGAGGGGAAAGCTGCAAATGTCAGGGGTCCAATAATTATATACTCTGGAGTGCCACATTGTAACGCAGCAATCATGTATTAAACATCGCTCCGCATTTAAGCAGCAGGAGATTACCGTCTTCATACCCGCTTTCGTTGGCAGCGACATACGCCGCGCACAGAACATGCCATTGTTCTGCGACGCGCAGGGCGTGAGAGATATGACCTCAGTGCGGATCGTGTTTCTCGCGCAGCTTTTTTTTTTTTTTTGGCAGCAGGGACGCGTGGAGTGTATGGTGACGTGAAATTCTTAAATATGTTTCGCCGTGAGGTCGCCTAATCGCGACTGCACGCTCACCGTTCATTTCTCCTAACACCTCGGCGATTTTAAGAAGGCCCGACCTGACAGCGCCGGTAACATATCCGGGTGAAAAGAAAGGACGCTAACTGTTCACTGTGGTGCGAAAAAGATAGGGTGTCTGTTTTCGACGCATATAGGCGACATACTCACGCCAGGTCGGCTTTAACAAACGTTCTGTCAAGCTAAATTGCCGCCAGACAACACGAGGGTGTGCTCGCGCCTTGCCGCTGCTTGGCGTGTCCACGTTCACGTGGTGCGCCGACCAGACGTGAACAGAAGGCACAATGAACGCATGCACGGAGGACACTTCCTGTGTACAAACGCGTGTGGCTTTCGTGTGTTAGACGAACATGCGTGTGGGCTTGTTATGCAACTGCGTAAGTATATAATCCTCTCACGGCGGCACGTATACGCACGTCCCGCACTGGTTGTCTCTCTTATCTCGTTGGACTTAGCTGTCTTAAGTCCGGGTGGAGTCCTGCCATCCTTATTCGTGTACCTGATTCGTCTTATATATGCCGGGCCACATGTGCCCTTGGAATGCCGAAAAACACTGTAAACTTAACCTGAGTAGGTTAGGTGCAGAATTGCACGCTTATTACCACGACAATGAACGAACACTTGACGCGCAACCTCTAAAACAGAGGGTATAGTATAGGGGAGGTTGCGGATTCGTCATCCTGTCATTTTCCGTCTTCTAATATCACTTGATCACCCGCCGTGGTGGTGTAGTCTGTGGTTGTGATACTCGACTATATCTGACCCGTAGGCCGCCGGATGGCATCCCGGCCGTGGCGGCCGCCACTCTATGGGGTCAGAATGCTATAGAGGCCCGTGTGCTTATACGCGCACGTTAAAGAACCCCAGGTGGTCGAAGTTGCCGAAGCTTTCCACTATACGGCATCCTTCACAATGAAATCGGGGCACAACAATTATTAACCTTAACGATTATTACTTCCATTTGGGGCTTTTTCATGTGTAGGCTGCTAAAATTGAAGTAAAATGCATGAATCACGTGACACTCTGGAAAAAGAGGTTTACGCAATGCATCTCGTTTGTCTTTAATGTTTCAAAGACAGTTTGCAAGTATAGTACAAAAAAGGCACGTTTTCCCTGGGACCAACAGCTATAGGTTCTCAGCGTATACGTGTAACCAACATTGAAACAACAAACCAGGGCCGCAGTCTGCTGAGCAAAGTGCACATAGAACGTGCAGTGCCATAGTTGTCCGCCACCGCCGCTGGTCTCCGTAACCACTATCGCTCGAAATAAGAAAACAAAAACTCGGTACATAAGAACACCAAAGACACTATGAGAATCAAACCCGGCATCCCTGCGTGACAGCCCAGTATTCTACTACTGAGCCACACCGATCTTTTTTTTTCTTATTTATTACCTGCGCAGGGAACCACTTGACGGTAACGTTGGTTTCCAGTCTTGTTATCGTTGAACATACTCATGCGGTGATTCCATGCACATTGTTTGTAGCAAAGTTGACTATAGCCGGCTTCGAGTCGCTGAGAACCGTGCGGCAATCCGGGATCGCCAGTGCCAGTGTGATTGAAAACTGCTCGGCTTGCGTGGTTGACTTGCATCTATGCTTCCCGACGCGGTCCAGCGTGTGCTTGGCATCCTGGAACGCCAGGGGCTGAAAGCGGCATCCCCAAGAGTTTGACGCGAGCATATAGGTTGCTGCTCCAGGACGTCCGAGCACGCTAGACTATTCCTTTAATTTCCCTAGCTCTTCAACTTTTATGCCGGATCAACAATTAAGTTGTTTCACTCACTCTTTATTACCTGGCTTCAGAGCCACACTGATGCTTGGAACTCGTATCCAAACTGGTCTTATGCAGGCTCGATTTTGGAAAATAAATCGCATTAATATGAATAATAAAGTGTTTTAGGACATCAAAGGAACAACCAGGCGTCACACATTGCGAATTACGTAACGAGCGGGTCGTCCAATGCTCCAACTCATTACAAAAGCTTCTTCTTGATCACTCATTCACTTGTTGGTCTTTTCGTGCCTGGAGATAGCGTTTACAGAGAAGTGTAAGAGGACGAGAAAAAATGAGAAATGGTTAAAACTACCCAGGCAGGTCTTTTGGTACGGCGCTGCTGCATTGTTCAGACTTTTTTTTTTCAGCTGCCCCACGTTCGTGATGAGCTACCACGATGCCTCGCGACTTGGCGCCTCGTTGTTCCGCTGACGTCTTTGTATGGTTTTCTTCCACTGTGTCGCATCACACTTTTTTTTTCTGCCGTAACCTTCTCTCTGACTGACTAGCAGCCGGCGTAACTCAGGCTGTGTTCTTTTTGTTGTTCTTTAATGGGAAGCGCTTTTTTTCTGCCTACCTGTTCGGAGCCAAGTTCAAACACGAGGCAGCCCGAGGTTACGAAATGCACTGCCACTGCTTCGAAACCTCACCGCTTTATCTACGCCAGCATATGTAGGCCTGCAGCTTATGTGCACGTCTGAACTCTCTCTGCAGGTGGACCGGTTACTGACTCTCTGCACAGCTATATGTGCATGGCGGAAACGGAGAAACGGTACCTGAATACGATGGTAACAATATCTGCAATTTTACGAGCAAAAAGCACTATGTAACAGAAGGCTCCGGAAATTCGGACCATCTGTTGTTTTTTTACCGTGCCCCGACATAGCCCAGTATACACCGGAATTCCGCTTCTATCAAAACGCTTCCGCTGGGGCCGAAATTGAACTTGCAAGTTTCGTGTCAGGAGCCGAGAACCCAATTACCACATTGCGGGACACCTGAATAACAAGCGCGAAAAAATTTCACATTTGTCTAAGCACAGTTTCTCGAACACATAATTTCCCAGGTTTTCTGGCTTAGTGGACCTATACGTTGTTGGCGTCGTGGTTAATCGGCGCAGTTTCTAGGATACAGGCCCCTTCTAGTGGCGCGGCGCTCCGGTCCTCAGTGCCAAAGCAATGTGGGTTTACCGCGGCGACAGTGTAATACATTGCTACCATGACAGGCAGCAGCAGGGAAACACCTACACGTTTGAAGAACTTCGGTTGCTCCGCGTATACGCGTGGGACCCACAAGCGTGTCGTGCGTCCCACGCTGTATCTATTCGCGCTTTGCTTCGCACTGGTAAGGCGACAAAATTATTTGTTCTTGCATTCGCGATCAAAGGTGCGGTTGAGGACAGTGCTATAGAGTCCAGCACTGTTCGATTGTGTTTCACTCTTTAATCACCATACGGAAGTCCTGAAGCAGTGTTTGTGTTGAGTCTAGATGTTATAGATTCTTGATAAGCGACTTGCATGAATGATGATTTTGTTGCTGCAGTTTCGTGGCGGTCTGCGTGAAGCGTTGTGTCGGACGGAGGGTAGCCAGACATTTTTCAGGGGGGGGGGGGGAGGGGATTCAACTATTATTATGTAAGCTGGTGCGTGTGTTTGTATGCGCGCGTACATCTACACACATTCAAAATTGAAAATTTTGGGAAGAGAATGGAAGTTACACTTCCCTCCAACAAAAACTTTTCTCAGAGATAGCCCACCACAGCACGCCAGACCAAGCGTGGGAAGCCACGATTGGAAGCTTAAAGAAGACAGCTAGGAGACATATATGCATAAAGATGTCAAGCAAGCGATGAAAACTAGGGCACTCCGGGCTCTCCTGTGACCTGTAATACCCAAGTATGCACAATAAAAGTGCGCGGGAATAGAGAGGGAGAGGCGGAGGGTGAGCGAGCAAGCATGCACGGTAGCACAGCTGGAGGCTGTATTGTTTTGACACCTGGAACAATTAACGCCCTCATGGGCCCACGGATCGCTTAATCACGCAGAAAGACAGCTTGCTACCTGGGGGTATAGAAAGTAGGGCGTGTTATAATCATCAAGTGGTACAAACGGCGGCCAACAATTAACTCGAGACGTTGGAGACGGCCCTTGACGGGCTACACGGGCAGAGGAAGAAGGGCAGCCGAAGAGTAATAGAGAATGTCCCTTTGCCCTGCCATCATTAGGCGGCTTGTATTAACACGTGACCTTACGTGCGGCTAACACAGGAAGTTCCGAGCGCTTTAGAGTCTAATGTGTCTATATGAGTGCATGTGAACTATCAAGTCGCAAATCACGTTGTAGATTATAGGGTTTCGTTAGAACATGGGTTGATTGCCAGCCGATCAGAATATATATGAAATGTCACTATAGTAGAGCAACATAATAGAATCTCTATTACGTATTAGCCGCCATGGCAGCCTATACAGTGGCTACGGGGCTCGGCTCCTGAGCCGAAAGGCACGGTTTCGATTCTGGCTGCAGCTGTCGCATTTGGATGCAGGTGAAATGCTATATTTTTGTGTACTGTGCGATTTCAGTGCACGTTAAGCACCCCGTGAGGTCCATAGGATCCCGAGCCCTCTACTACGGCATGCTGAATAGATTTGGGACGTTAAGCCGCATAAGCAAGCAACCTCTTCAAATCGATGACATTATAAGCAATATGTCCTTATGACGTAGCTATTCGTAAGTGAAAATTCGTGTCAATGATATTAGCTAGAGCATCTATAGTGGACGGCAAAACAAATGAGTTAGAGTCATTCAACTCGGTGAAGGTGGGTGACCAGTGCAGCTGACAGGTGCACTCTTATATCTGTCCTCATCGGCATTCTCTGTGAGCTCGCTACTCCTCACGCGTTTTGGCAATGTGCAATCGACATACTTGCCACGCACGAATACGCCTGTAGACTCGACTGACGATTCGAAACACCCTCGAGAGTCGTACCGTCCTGTAGTAAAGCTTTCTGAGCCTCACTTGGTGTTGCGCTGCCTCGGGAATTGGCGGAGCTTCGACTAATCCATTGTGTCAGTTGATGACTTGATTATGTGATGTTACAATGTTTTCGTGGTCTGTGACGTCATCTCTAGTTCTAAGGCAGGCACGCGTTTTTTTTGTTTTTTTGTGTTCGTGGGTGGGCACTGCAAAATCGATTAGGTGTGCCATTTATAGCTGCGACGGTAAAACACAAACAAAAAAGATTTGAGAATAAGCCTCCTCGCTGCGTTCCTCACATTCATTACTCGTAACTTCTGTGTCATCGAGCTGAAATTGTATGCTTCCGAGACAGTGATTAATCGCGAAACAGTCAGTGATTTAGTTGTTAAGTATCGTTTCAAGCAAAACACAAGCTTCGCTCGGCTAGAAACTTGTGTATGACATATTATTGAACGTTCTGAAGAAAAACAAAGCTTCGCAGTACAGCCTGGTGTCTGAGCAAAATAATTTAGCAGGAATTTGCGGACGTGTGGCGTTAATGGGACTAATACATTTGTGTACAGATTACCGATGACATTGCCAGTTGTTTATCCTCATATAACTGCGCACTTGAACTTTCAGCGCGACTTTTGAACAGCGTTATTTGTAGTACATACCTCTAGGCTTCCATGCATTCTTTTAAGCTTCCATTGGTTGCTGACAAATGTCTGTGGAAAATTCTTCTCTAAGAATCTCTACTAAAATGAGATCCCCTGCATGCAGCATGAATAAACAACACTTCTGTTTCTGCGTGAGAAACACAGTAGACGCATTCACATTTACACGGATAGGTTGGTTACTTCAACAAGCTCAACAGGCGCAGTAGTAATTCCAGAGAAATTGGTCCCGATAAAGTTCAGGACATCGCATCTGACATCATCAACAGCTGAAGAAATCGCCGCCATCCGTGCTGCTTTTTTTTATTGATATGATATATAAGGAGATGTTGGCGCACCATTATGGTGCCGGCTGCTCCTTAGCCGTTGAGTGAAACTTGAACACGTATCTTGAAGTAAAACATACAAAGCAGTGGATGAAAGCAGAGCATAGGCACAGATATGCAAAAACACACTTATACGCACATATCACAGCATAATGATAAGGAAATGTTCGAAAGTCAACGAATGAAGTCTCTCATAATGTCCCTCGTTAATATTCGGTCCACTGTTGTGACCGGCGCCCGAGCTGACGAGGGAGCGGCGCTCCTTTAATCTCCAAACAAGTAACCGAACGACCGGCTGCCTACTGTTAGGACCGGCGCCAGGTCTGACAATGGATCGGCGTTCCTTTTGATGTTCCTTTTTAGTCGCCAAACGGGTTGGCGGCCTGTGTCCGCCATGTATTGTTCCCCCCTGGCCGGAGGGTGCGGCGTCTTGCCGCCACGACACCGTGAGCAGTTCGGGAGACCACAAGTGCAGCTTCTTCTTTGGAAGATGACGGCGGCGGCGGCGGCCGGAAATCGTCCCGCTAATTGAACGAGTCGTTCGGCGACCATTTGAAGCTTGTTTACGGCGGCCCTTTCGATGGATGCAGTCATCAACTTCAGACCCCTCGCCCAGCGACACCCCTTGACGAGGAGGAGCCACGTTCGTGCCACATGGCCGTGCAGTGACCACGCTTCAATTTTGAACGTTCACGTGGACCGTGCGTGCTCGTCACCCTCGCGGGTAATGTGTGATCCGTGGTTGGACGGTGCCCTCTGTACGCGGTCCCCGATCTAGGGATCTGGGGAGGACAGACCCTTTATAATGAGCCCCCACGGCTCATTCGGTGTGCTTTTTTGGAGAAGAGAACCAGGCAGAACAGAGCAGAACCGAGCAGAACCATGTAGAACCAAGCACCATGTAGCGCTATGTTAGGAGTCATGTAGAGGCCTGCCACGTTTGAGGGCTCACCGTGTAGGGAGTTCGCAATGTATATATTGTAAATAAACCCTCTTCAAGTCTCTCTTCCTCCTGCCTCGACAACTTCATCCCGGACCCCCGGTGTCTGGAAACCCCGGTCGCAACAGCTGGTTGGCAGCGGTGGGATACGAGTCTGCGACGGAGAGCGACATGTACCGGAGGCCAGCCGAAAGCCCTGGAACTCGGCGGGATCGAAGCAGCGTACCACCACCGCACGTAATGGGGTGAGTGCCTGGCTTTGTGCTTGAGATATATCGAGTCTTTTAGCCTAGATTCGTTAAAAGATAGATATAACCAACAACTGCCTGGCCACTGTGGTTGTTATCTCAGCACAAGGCAGCACTGGATGATTATCTGAGCAAGTACGCTAAAGCAGGAAAGCTTAGATGATTCAATAGGAACAAGTGGTAATGTTTCAAAATTTCTAAGGGTACGTTGCGGGTTAAATTTTAGGATGTTGTAAAAAGCAGGAGTGAAAAATTAACAAGAAAAAGTAGAGAGGGATGTTGGCCACGTAGTGCTACTTGGGTGCTTAAGCTTGTGGTCTCCGCTGTGAGATTTGCCAGGCTTCAATTTCTCTAGACCCAGAATTGAAACGCTGGTGGGTTTGTGTTTTGTCACAGCTGAGCCAAAGCAAAGTAGTCGCCATGGATCTTACGAGATTGACGAGAGAGGACCTGCTGAACCTGTGTTGGGATCTGGAGCTAGATTTTAATGATGATATGCCTGCTTCTAAACTCCGCGAAGTGATTCTCGAAAGCAATAGTGACAATGAGGAAATCGAGCACTTCGGGAATATGTACTTATTGGACCAGGAGGAGGAAGTACAAAGGGCGCAAAGAAAGGAAAGATGGCGCCAGGAGGAATTGGAAGCTGAGCGCAGGCATGAAGAACATATAAAAAGGATGCAGGAATTAGATGAAGAGATAGAAAGGCTTAATTGTGAATTGGTGGCATTGCAGCAGAGTGGTCAATCCATAGATGTAGCGCACGAACGGTGCGATGTAGCGGCGGTGCCATTTAAGACCGAAGCGAAGGCTACAGGTCAGACATCTGTAGATGAAGTGCACGAACGGTGCGACGTAGCGGCGGTGCCGATTAAGGCCGAAGAGAGGGCTACAGGTCAGAAATTTGCAGATGTACCGCACGAACGGTGCGTTTCAGCAGCGGTGCCGTTTAGGGCCGAAGAGAGTGCTGCGGGTCTGATATCTGTAGATATAGCGGCGGTGCCGTTTGAGGCCAAAGAGAAGGCTAGTGCCTGTAAGGGAATGGAACAGGTTTTAACCCATTCTGAGGGAAAAGAGCTCGCGGTCACAGCAGGGTGTGAGGGTTCCGTGGTGGTGGAAACGAAGTTAAGATTAACAGAGTGTTCCATCGAACCTTGCAGCCCTGTAGACCATGTTGATGAGCGTCAGAGGCGGACGAAAGGCTCCAGGTTTGGCACCAAGGAATGTGCCAAACGGAGAAAGCGTCCGAAAAACAGAAGCGCGGCAAGGCTCGCGATCAGCGCGGCGCGTTTGACGAGGACCTTCAAACGGCGTGGCGGATTTGCGAGAAAAGGCCCGTTGTCTTCTCTGACTGGCTTAAATCGCATGCGTCTGAGCGGCCGGAGAGTAAGGAACAGAAGTGCGCAATCTACGCGGCCGCGGTCTAACGATGAACTGATAGGCAATCATCAGGACTGGGCGCGCGAGATGGCGGAGGAGCATATCGGTGATGAAGAACGTCAGAGTAGGACGAAAGGCTCCCAGGTCCGCACAAAGAAGCGTGCACAGGGGAGAAAGCGTCCGAAGGGCAACAAAAAAGCAAAGCTCGAGATGAGCACAACGCGTTTGAGTAAGGGTTTCAAACGGCGTGGTAAAATCGCGAGAAAAGTGCCGTTGTCATCTCTGACGGGTCTGTATCGTATGCGTCCGAACCGCCGGAAAAGAAAAGCGCATCGTACGCGGCAGTGTTTGAAGGATAGATTGCTAGGCAATTATCCAGACAGTCCGCGCGAAAAATCAGATGAGCATGTGGGTGCTGGTGAGCATCAGAGGCGGACGAAAGGCTCCAGGTTTGGCACCAAGGAATGTGCCAAACGGAGAAAGCGTCCGAAAAACAGAAGCGCGGCAAGGCTCGCGATCAGCGCGGCGCGTTTGACGAGGACCTTCAAACGGCGTGGCGGATTCGCGAGAAAAGGCCCGTTGTCTTCTCTGACTGGCTCGAATCGCATGCGTCTAAGCGGCCGGAGAGTGAGGAAAAGAAAAGCGCAATCTACGCGGCCGCGGTCTAGCGATGAACTGATAAGTGATCATCAGGACTGGGCGCGCGAGACGGCGGAGGAGCATATCGGTGATGAAGAACGTCAGAGTAGGACGAAAGGCTCCCAGGTCCGCGCAAAGAAGCGTGCACAGGGGAGAAAGCGTCCGAAGGGCAACAGTAAGGCAAAGCTCGCGATGAGCACAACGCGTTCGAGTAAGGTTTTCAAACGGCGGAGTGACATCGCGAGAAAAGTGCCGTTGTCTTCTCTGACGGGTCTGTATCGTATGCGTCCGAACCGCCGGAAAAGAAAAGCGCATCGTACGCGGCAGTGTTGGAAGGATGAATTGCTAGGCAATCATTCAGACAGTGCGCGCGGGAAAGCTAACAAGCAAGTGGGTGCTGACGAGCATCAGAGGTTGGCGAAAGGCTCCGTAGACGGCACGAAGAAGCGTGACAAACGGAGAAAGCGCCGTAAAGACGAGGCAAAAATCGCGACGCGTTTGAGGAATGTATTCAAATGGCGGAGCGAAATTTCAAGAAAGTTGCCGTATCGCAAGCGTCCGAGCGGCCAGAGAACAAAGAAAAGAGAAGCGCATTGTGTGCGTAAGTGGCCGAAGGGCAAGAGACCCTTCCGTTGTTCTCGCGGTGCATTGGACGGGGTGCGGGGCAAAAGAGTCGGTGGTTTTCGAGGGGCAGGAAGCGACAGCAAGTCGGCTTCGAGGAACGTCGCGGGGTTCGGTAGCAGGGCGATTGACGCGTGTTGTAGACCCCGCTTCTCGAGAAAATCGTTCCGGGCGCGACCACCGCGAGTTCGACTCAGAGTTGTTGCGAACAGCTGTTAGCCTCTCAGAAAACGTCGACTCGGGACTGTTGAAAGGAACATTTTGTTTGTTTTTGTGATTTTGTAAATAACTCGTTTGTACTTTGTTTTCGTTAGCGCTCTATCATTTTGGTAGCCTATATGCGTTGTATAGATCTATTGGAAGGATAGTGACACGCATTAGAGCGTACAGAATTAGGCGTTTGTCATCGGCACCGGAGTTGGTTTGTATGCGTCCGAGCCGCCGGACAAAACGAAAAAAAAAAAAAAGCACGTTGGGTAGAAAGGCAGACCCTTTCGTCGCTCTGTCGACGGCATGTTTGATGGACTGCGGGAGTGCGAGGTACTCAGCGAGAGTAAGAACGCAGGTTGTCAGCGCAGAGCTTTGCGGGGGTCGGAGGCGAAGCGAATGGGTTTTGCCATTGTTCCAATTCCCGTTCGCCTAGAAAGACCCACAGGACGCGACGCCGCGCGTTCGTCTCAAAATTAAGTGACAGCGGTAAGCGTTTCGGAAGGCTCTCCCGCGGATTTGTATTTTTTAGTTTTGAATATCTGTTTTGACTGTTTAGGTCAGTTTTCCTTTTGGAATGTGTTCTGTACTTCTGCTACTAGATAGCGTTTACGTAGCAGGTACCATGCTGTTTATTTTTTAAGCTTTGTATGTATTGGTTTTAAAGGTAACCGTTTTGCGGCCGTATAACGACACGTTAGGGGCGTTTGTCAAGTAGGACCGACGTTAGAGACGAATTTTGAGTGAGCGCACGGACGCAAGGATATTCTTGCGAGGTTTTCAGGATTCATGCGAAACTTTTTTTGTTGTTCATTTAATGTTTTGTTCGCATGTGTCCGGTGTGTAAGAAAAGCTAGCTCGTGAGTTTATATGTATGCTTTGTGAAAGTGGCAACAGCAAGGGAACGGTTAGGTGGTATCTCATCCAGGCAGGAGCACTGTGATGTGCGTTTGCGGATGTATAATAAAGATGTTCCTGATGCAGGTACAGCACGGCAGTTATGCTTTCGTCTTCTCAAAAGGAATTGACGACTGGCTTTGGCGGCACTAAATTTCGGGAACTAAAAGATAGCGTGAAGTAAAATGCTTTATTTTATGAGTATGATACCTGGTGGGTTACGGCGGATTACTCACGCAGGCACTCGGGTATGCCACGGTGAGCGCATCACTTGACAGTTAGTTTTCTTGAAAGCAGTTTGATGGGAAGATTATTATCGGATCGGGATTAGGAGTTTTGGTGAAACCTCAGAGAAACGTCCCGATTGCTGCTTTGTGTTTGGTAATACTGCTTAAGTAAGGTTGCTTTTGGATAATTTGTCGGACTCGACGTGTCTCAGTGCGGGCAGGGTGCTCTCCCGTGCCTGTGGTGGTGTGTATGAATGCTTTTCCCAGAGGGGAGCCACAAGGAACGAGAGGGAAAGAGTCCTTGGCTGAGCGTCATCAGCAGTGGCCTGGAAGCCAGCACTACACAGCGACACTTCGGGCAACCTGTGCAGCTGGTCACCCTCAGGTCGCTTCTCCCGCCGGCGGACGAGCAGCTGTTGTGACCGGCGCCCGAGCTGACGAGGGAGCGGCGCTCCTTTAATCTCCAAACAAGTAACCGAACGACCGGCTGCCTACTGTTAGGACCGGCGCCAGGTCTGACAATGGATCGGCGTTCCTTTTGATGTTCCTTTTTAGTCGCCAAACGGGTTGGCGGCCTGTGTCCGCCATGTATTGTTCCCCCCTGGCCGGAGGGTGCGGCGTCTTGCCGCCACGACACCGTGAGCAGTTCGGGAGACCACAAGTGCAGCTTCTTCTTTGGAAGATGACGGCGGCGGCGGCGGCCGGAAATCGTCCCGCTAATTGAACGAGTCGTTCGGCGACCATTTGAAGCTTGTTTACGGCGGCCCTTTCGATGGATGCAGTCATCAACTTCAGACCCCTCGCCCAGCGACACCCCTTGACGAGGAGGAGCCACGTTCGTGCCACATGGCCGTGCAGTGACCACGCTTCAATTTTGAACGTTCACGTGGACCGTGCGTGCTCGTCACCCTCGCGGGTAATGTGTGATCCGTGGTTGGACGGTGCCCTCTGTACGCGGTCCCCGATCTAGGGATCTGGGGAGGACAGACCCTTTATAATGAGCCCCCACGGCTCATTCGGTGTGCTTTTTTGGAGAAGAGAACCAGGCAGAACAGAGCAGAACCGAGCAGAACCATGTAGAACCAAGCACCATGTAGCGCTATGTTAGGAGTCATGTAGAGGCCTGCCACGTTTGAGGGCTCACCGTGTAGGGAGTTCGCAATGTATATATTGTAAATAAACCCTCTTCAAGTCTCTCTTCCTCCTGCCTCGACAACTTCATCCCGGACCTCCGGTGTCTGGAAACCCCGGTCGCAACACCACCCAGCACAAAACAGCAGAGCACACGTCTGGTTCTTATGAAGGTGCATTCGCTGTTAAACCCCGCATATAAATCAACCAATAAATCAGAGGAGCCAGACTCAAGTTCCTTCGTTCTGATCACATGTCGCTGCTATACCATACGTGCCGGTAATAATCGAGCAAAACACAATCGCCCGTAATAGTTGTAGATGCTTCGGGTGAATGATTATGAGCGTGGTCACTATAAAAGTTTGTTCATTGTGTGCTCTCTATGCCCTATCGTATCGAACAACCATGCTCCAACGATGTTTTTTTCATGTACGTAGAATTCTACTAGATGGCCATGCATCTGAAGAACATTGTTTAGAGGCCGATGAGAACGTATTTTAAAACCATGCCACATGTATACGACGCCGTGTACATACGTCTTTTGGCCACTTTTATTTTCCTTTTGTAATTACCCGAAGATGTTGCGTTCTTTATACACACTCTGGCTAAGCTTACTTACAAATAGCGTACGACACATCAACAACACAATGGCGCGAGGTTTAAATTTCGTCGTGGGCTGTGTCCCAAGTTTCTTTTCCCCATAGCACGATACACGCATGTACGCGAGTGCCGCCGCCGAACGAATTCAAGCCACGAGCAGGCGTGATCTCGGGCCGAGATACCAGGGGAAAAAATCGGATCAGCAGTGTCGGTAAAATTTTGTTTTCGTACACTGTGTTCTCTAATTATGCAGAAACACGGCGTTTGTGTGTGGAAGAACCAACATGAATAAAAATAAACAAAACAGAACAAGACAAGACAGTTCATGCCAGTTCGTGTTGCCGGTTATAGTTATCTCGATCGTAGCATGCGCGCACGCAAGTGAGCCTGATGCATGTATCGCTTACTTTAACAAGGTTTCGGCTCCCTATACCGTCAGGCAGGTGAATGCACTTTCCGTCTTGGTTACCTTATCGCGCGCCTCATCTCGTTCTCCATGGGTGTGTGGCTGTTCGACAAATTGCCAGCGGGAGTTTTCGTTTAAGGACCCCCCCTTTCTCGCCGCGTCCACTGTGACTATATGTTAATAACGGCTTATTAATGACAGCGCTAGCTAAGGGTCTTACATCTCTACTGGCTCAATGACATCTGCAGATAGGGATAGTTTAACACGCGTCTTCGGCGCAATCTCTTGTTTTCCGTATATGCATGAGTTACCCTGCATACACGATTGCGAGAACAGAAACGCTGTGTAAGTAAACAGAAAGCAAAATCGCGTCTATCTTTTAAGTATAAGAGAGAAAAGGCAGAAAAAATGAAGGGAGAAGACGAAGGTGCCTTGAATTGACAAGTGCGAATTATATTACGCACGCATTTTGCTATTTATTGGTAGGTACCCCGCAGTGGTGCCATGTATACGAATTCTGGACCACGCTTGCACGACTACTGCTTCTGCTGAGGGTATGCGTATATAACCGCGCGCGTGTGCGGAAGCTTTATCGCGGTGAACACAGTTGCCTGGTCATTCGGGTAGGTCGGGACATCATGAACCCGCGGCTAATTTTTTTACTTATGTCGAGAAACCACCCATACACTCTGTTCGGTTGCCGAGATATACTCCAGTGACAGTACGTGCGATATATGGCAAGCCTGTGCAGCAACGTGAGCGAGGAACAAAGATCGCCCCTCCTGAGCTGCGGAATAGTACTAGAAAAAATTTACCCCCGTATTCTAGAACGTCCCTTCACTCAAAGCTTCACCTTCACTTGAGAAAGCCGACGGGAGCACCGTCTATAGGCACGGTAAGTCACTGCATATCAGCGATAATCTGCTGCGATTCTTGAGTAGCGCAGCGTTATTTTCAGCCGAGCGGTGGCGCAGTGCTCAACTCTGTCAAATGAAGGGTGGAAGTCGAGTCGAGGAGCCCTTGTGAATACGGAGGTTAATATTCGAAGAGACGCCGTTTCTTTTACTGACTGAGAAAGAAACCTTGCATACATAAAGGTGCGATCAAGTAACACGAATGCTAAAGCAGCGTATACTCTTGCGATGGTATGAGAAAACAAAGGTGGGCTGGCTTGCAACTTATGCAGCTCCGCTAATTCAAGTCAACCTCTTTGTATAATCATTATTAAAATGCGGTGACCTGCATTTTACTTTCTTCTTTTTTTGATAAAGAAAGGTGTATAAAAATTTAGTTTCGTACTCGTGTCATGTTTTCTTATGAATTGGACATTGTCACTGCAACGTATTCCGTTACATATTGGACATTATGCCAACAGCGTATTTTGTTTTTTTTTCATGCGTGGTTGTTGCCTACTCTTTCTTTTTACAAGTCCCTAAAATATACGCAGGTTTCACATTCATATTTTTCGTCTTCTACTTTAGTTCGCACAATTCAAGGTGTTAACAGCATGCTCGCTGCGACTGCAAGAAATGTCGCTCTTAAGCGATTGTCCCGCGGATGTGACGGGTAAAAGTCCACGACAAAAGACGCCTGGTGTCCAACTGAGTAATAACTGCATACTAACTGATAAGAAGAGAAAAAACTGGCTGTGAGGTTTATATATGTTTACCCTCGACAGATGAGAGATTTACGGACCATTTTAGCGCCACAACTTGTGGACCACGTGCATTGCATTACATAATATATATATATATATATATATATATATATATATATATATATATATATATATATATATATATATATATCACTTTCAACAAATAATTACAGTGAATAGATAAATCTAATAAAAATTTAAAAATAATAAATAATCTGTAAAAAAACTTTTTTGCGTCATCTGATATGTACTCGATTTTTTCCACTCATTACCGACCAGTCTATTGCGCTCAATAACAAGGCAGAGCGTGTCATTTATGATTTTCGCCTAAACTTTTCTAGACAATATAAAATCGCGAAGTGCGCAGTGCCAGAAGCGCAAGCGCACGCAAAATACGCATATATTGTCTCAGGGGCATTGTTTCAAGGAGATGCCCTCTGTACCAAATTTTCTTCACGCACGTTAAATTATGCTTCATGATCTTGTATCCGGATCGTTGAATGCCAGAAAAAAAAGAAAAAAAAACACACAATGGCGGCTTTGTGTTGATCACTTGCCGGAACCGGTATCTCAGACTCTGCCGTTAATGTATTTGTTCTGCATTGTTTCGCTCGTGACGCGTCAGCGTGGAGCGAAACAGCTTCCTTTCGCGAATTGAGACGCACGTCGATTTCTCGGGCGATCGCGTTTAGGAGGCAAAAAAGAAAAAAAAAACACACACACACGGAATTCCGCCGGAAGATGAGCACTCCTGCAAGTCCCGCGAGGGTTGTATAAGAGCGTTCGATCATCGGGTTGACGGCGCGTTTCTCGCTAAGCGGCGCACGCTGCTTCTCGCCTTCCTTCGTATATATCACTTCTCTGGCCATGCACGCGTGGGAACTTTGGCCGCTTCTTCCCACGGTGGTTTCTTCATGGACGCACAGCCGCTGGCCGCAGGGTGTCGCGCGAATCCTGCAGGCGCACTGCTGCCGTCCCCGGTCTTGTCTCATTGCTCGCATCATTCTCGAAGTGGATTTGAAAAGAGGAAAAATGAAGAAATAAGCGCAGTTCCGTTACTGCCTCTCTCAATGGAGGGCACCTCCACAGTTCTGCGCAGAAAAGGGGGAATGGGAATCAAAGAGACAGAAGAAAGGGGTAAGAGAAGGGTGGTGAAAATCATTAGGTCGCTCGCATCACGCACGCGCGTAAGAAACCAAACGCAGCACCCGCAATCCACCGAAAGACCGCCGAGAAGCCGGGGTTGCAGCGCTGCGCCCGCAAATTTCTCCTGTTCTTCAATAGGGATGTTTTGGGTCTTCGTCGCTAATACCTCACCAGGTGTATTTTTGTGGGGGCGTATGCCGCACTTAAGCCGCACTTGGGTACACATAAATTCACGCCCCCAACGTGTATCATATAAACACTGAGCACTTTTAATTTGACGCGTTTCATGCCCATTCTCGTAACAATACCTGGAGATAAACGGGCATTGTCTCATAAGACGCACGAAGCTCTGAATGTGTTTCGATGCACTCAAACAATTAGGGGCTTAGCGACTGTGGTGTTGCCCTGACGTAAGCATTAGATCGCACGTTCTATTCTTGCCCATGTCGGCCATATTTCGACGCCTGCGAAATGCACAATAAATGACTATTCAGCTTGCCGACCGAACGACAAGAAGACCAGAAGGGAAACGTACGACGACGCATGAAGTCGTCTGTGCGTCTATGTTTTCATAATAGCAATATCTGGGTTTATAACGTGCCAAAAACACGATACCATTGTTGGCATCACCTGCTATACACGGGACGCGTCCAACAGGCAAAAATAGTGTTTCACACCCGCCTCATTGGCAACAGGTGGCGCTGACGGGCGCTCCTGCGTTTAGATGCACGTATGTAACCTATAAAAAGTGGACGGAAGAATGACCGCTACCGTGACTGTAGTCATGTAGTAACATAAAAAATTAAGAGTGACCACTCCAGCCAAAAGCGGCGGCGCTATATGCAGCGCCGTATGATGGCAACACATCACTCACTGCTTTTAATGAAATGTGCGAACTAGTTATCTAGTATCGTTTCCTTTTGCAGTGCATTATTCGTCTACGTGTCTTTGCGGCTCAGTGGTAGCACGTCTATAGAGTAATATATGAAATGTCAAAAGAGGAAACCTCCATAGATTCCTGCGACTGATTTGGGTTGGTAGCGCTCCGAGTGGTCGTTGGGAACTTTTGCAGCCTCGGAGATGAGATACCGCAGAAAATGATGTCTCGAAGGATATCTTCTAGCAATGAGGTATATTATACAGCCTCCGAGACAATTTCTATGTGCGCGCTCGTCTCTGAGGCTACACTTTATTAACTCTTTTTTTTTTCGCGTCGTTTGCATGCATTGATTAGCTTCGTATAAGCTGCACCGCCAGAGCGGCAAGCCCACGATACCACTGTGTGTCTATGCGCACACTTTAAATAAAGCGTGAGCATTATTGGAGGATGGATGGATGGATGCGAAACTTCAACTCCTGCTGATGAGCTGCACGACTCAACGCGCAGCGGGCTGATCCCACATTGAGACAGTCAGGTTAAGCCTGACCGCCACTTCATGGGCCCTCTGAACAGCCCACAGTTGATTTCCGACACTGGGGCTTTTGATAGCGGATAACCCCTTTTCTTCATTGGATTGGTCCGTGGCCCGCAACGAGGGGCAACTTAAGAGCATGTGGTCTAGGCTAGCGAATTCGTTGCAGTGCCTGCAAAAGCTATCAGGATAAACGTGGGGATAAATCTAATGCAATAAAGCCGGGCTGGGATACGAACGTGTCTGCAGTAGCCTGATAGTCAAAGCCTGTGCTCGATTTAACTTCTTGTTAGGAAGAGAAAAGTCTCTCCTGCCGAGATAAAAGTGCTGGGTAATTTCGTTATAAGTGGTCGGTTGATCTCTGTTCTCCACAACTGCGGGCCGGCTGGGGAGTTCTCCGTGGTTACGGAAAGCGAGACATCGCGCTTTGGAGTGGGCCAGCGCGTTCAGGTTTGTGGGGCCTCCCCTGATGGATCCCATGTGAGCGTTGAACCATGTGAGCGTTGAACCACGCGAGAGTGGGGTGGTGATGCTTTTGCACTGTAGTATGTGGTGGGCTTTTTACACACGGCGCCAACGACAAAGGCACGGATGGCTGCCCTGGAGTCGCTCAATATGTGTCCATGCTTGTCATCCAGGAGCGCCAACTGTTATTTTCAGGTGATATTCCTGGTAAGCACGTACCCACTTTGTTGATGTTTGATGAACGCGGGCACGAAGAGAGGCTCATTGCACTGCAAGACGCGGAAATACAGCTGCCATGTCATGATTATAAATTAAACACAAGAAATAAACATATAGGCAACATTATAAGAAAACCGGTAGAGTAGTAAAACTGCCATAAATGCACACAATTACACACACTGTGCACAACGCAGCACGGCAGTAGCTGCCTCAGCACTTGACTCCAGCATGAACCGAGAAAAGAAATGAAAAATGTTGGCTACGTTTTCTTCCCCACCTTCATCCTAATTTTCTCCTGCACACTTTACATCACTCTTTCACAAAAAACAGTCACAAGCAGTTGCCGCAGAACAAACAAAGCAACTTTAGGTGTCATGCAAGCTGTTAACAAGGCATGAGTGTTTACTCAAAGATTACGTCCTATACCTTTAGCTAACATACATTTTTCTAGATTCACCACTTCTCTCTTATTGCGCTCGTTAGAGCTTCAATTTGCAAACGCCAGAGATAACGTTGCTAAGCATAGCTGCACTTTTCACAAAATCTCACTCATGCAGTGAATTCGAATACATGTACACCGGAACAAAGAAGACATAACAACGCTAGCGGTGACTCATTTTATCGAGCCAAGAAACAATTTTCTCACAAAAGTGTTGCGAAGCATTTCAAACAGTTTTCTTTCGTGTGAAGCAATCCATGAAAACAGTTCGCGAAGTGAACAGCACAACAAATATCTCTGCGCCGAACAGCAGAATGCCAGAAATGTTAGGTTGAGGCTTCAATGTCAAATGCAATACGCACTTAACATAGTATTGTTGGCGTTCGTACCTAGCAGCAGCCAAGCTGAGAGGCAGACGAAACAAGCGAAGACCACGACGCACGCCGGGCACTTTATCGTACATCTTTTATGGCGTCTCCCTGCTGCTGTCCGCACTTCTTCATCGCCCTAAATTCCCATGAACACGGAGCGTGACAACGTTGCCGTCGCGTCGGCGCCTTGTTCACTTCTCTCGCATCCGATTCAAGCCTGATATCAGCCCGGCGGTATCACACCATACCATCGCAGAAGATAAAAGGGAGTTTAGAATACCGTTTGTAAGGGCTACACGTGTTGTGGGCGTAGCGGGCGCCATATGAGTTTTACAATAGCGTTTGTCCTGCTGGGAACCGCAACGCACGATCGCAGCGACACTGTAGCCTCGAAACCAGCGCTTGCGGGCCACATGCGGGCCGCCATTACCGCACGCAATTTCGGATTTTTTTGCGTGCGGTCCGCGAACGCAAACGCCGACTCGCGTTACGACGCATGCGCAGTGGCAGCGACCGCACCGCAAGGGCTCGTGGTGCGCTATTCTAAAACTCCCTAATGATTCAGGTCACAATCGCAGTCACAAGGACACGTAGACGAATAATTCACCAGAAAAGGTGCTGTAGTAGATAACTATAGGCCGCGCGTTTCATTGAAAGCAGTGAGTGATGTGTTGCGCCGGCGTGAAGCTGCAGTAGCGCCGGCACTTTTGGCTAGAGTGACCACTCTTAATTTTTGTGTTGCTCTATGACACGTCAGACGCGTCATTTGAAGGTAGCAGATTCGGTCCCTGCCCACTTTATCTTTTCGTCCGCTTTACTTTCTTCACATTTAGATTACAATTACTTCGAATAGATAGATAGATATGTGGGGTTTAACGTCCCAAAACCACTGATGATTATGAGAGACGCCGTAGTGGAGGGCTCCGGAAATTTCGACCACCTGGGGTTCTTTAACGTGCACCCAAATCTGAGTACACGTGCTTACAACATTTCCGCCTCCATCGGAAATGCAGCCGCCGAAGCCGGGATTCGAACCCGCGACCTGCGGGTCAGTAGCCGAGTACCTTACTTCGAATAACATCCCCTGTACTTTCTTCGGCGTTATTATCTGCTAGTTCCCATTAATATTATGCCTAACAAAGAAAACGAGTACTTAAGTTTACACTTCTTTCCTTCGTATGAGCTACGCCGTAGTGGAGGGCTATGGAAATTTTAGCACAGTACGTGCGCCTCTAGCATTTCGCCTCCATCTAAATGCGACCGCCGCAGTTGGGATCGAACGCGTGACCTTCGAGTCAGCAGCCGAGCACAATAGCCGCTGCACCACCGGGGCGGACAATGAGTGGGTTTCAGGTATACAGTATTGGCGTTGAACAGCAGTTCGCACAATGGAATTAGCTCACCATTTCAACAGGTGGTGACAATCAGATCGAATTCTCGACGTTCTTTCATGCCCCTCTGTTTGGAGCAATGTTTATGTATGCACGACACCGAAAGATCGTTCAATTTAGGTAATCGAAAGGCATTTGTAGAAAAATTTCCGTGAATGTGATAACAATGTGGTACACACAGATATAGCACGTACAGTTTCAACCGTGAGACGAACTTCAATAAAGTCTCTCGCCATGCCGTGACCTCAAAGCTTTCAGGCACGCCTTCGGACAAACGGCTCCGCCTAGGTAAGTATGTGTGATTTGCGTACAGCTCCTCTTGCCCGCTTGCCGCATCCGTCTTCCTCGGCGAAACACGGTTTCGCGCGCCTCGGTGGCGGAGCGGCGAACCTCGCAACGTATGCGTTCTTAATTACAGCTGCGTTGCTGCGCGTTCCATTTTTTTTTTTTTTTGCTTTTGCCAACCCGGTATTTTTCTTCTGACGCGGTCCGTGTCGCGATTAATTGGCCGCGCGTCAATCAAGTACCCCATGTCATGCCAAGCGCTGCCCATCTTAGGGTTGCCCAGGGCAAGGCTAATTTCTCGGCCACCTCGAACGCCGACGCCATTTCGTTTTTGTTGGTCGTAGGACGGCACCTGTATAGTATACGCAGATCGAACAACTTCGTGCTGTCGCTCCGGCATGCAGCGTCCATTTAGGAGATCACCCGTAATTATTCTTCTTTCTACAACAACTACTACTAATAATAAGGTTGCTCTGCCGCTCTATCGACTGCCGGGCCCATGAATGTCCCCCCAGCCATACCTGCAGCCACTGCAGACTGAAGGGAATTTCGTAATGTAATAGTCAACCCCGCCCATTCTGTACGACGATAAAGCGATCGAAGCCGTAGATTGGAGCGAACTGGGATCCCCTGTGTTCTTTTTTTTTCTTTTGGTTTTTGCCCCCCACATTAGCTTACCTTTTTAGAAGATAACTTACAAGTTCCATCGGTGCTCGGAGTCACCATCTTTGTTTCCAGTCCCAGCCACTAACTAACCTGCCGGTTCATGCCCGGTAACCCAGAATGCAAAAAACTTCATCTGTACGTGGTGCAGGAACATGGGTAACGAAAGATATCCTGCTAACAAAAGCGGACCTCATAAGCAACGCCGTTCACCGCAATGATGTCACGGTTACATTGCTCGGCTGCTCAGCCGAAGGCCGCGGGTTCGATTCCCCCCGCGGCGGTCGCCTTCCGATGGAGGCGAAATGTCAGAGACCCGTGTTCGCTACGATGTCAGTACTAGTTAAGGAACACCAGATGGTAGAAATTTCTAGAGCCCTCCGACGTCTCTCGTAATCATATTGGAATTCAGGGACATAGAACCCCAAACAACAACTACAACTACGACTACGACTATAGACTACTACGACTACTGCAACTACAACTACTACTACTACAATTATCATTATTATTATTATTATTATTATTATTATTATTATTATTATTATTATTATTATTATTATTATTATTATTATTATTATTATTATTACTTACAACCAACGTCCCCCTTGTATCCTTGGCGCAAAAGATCATCTCAATGGAAGGGAGACTGTATAGATGCTGCGGCAGCCAATTAGCAGTGTGAGATGTTAGCTCGTCAAACGCCGCGGTTCGAAGTTCCATTTAAAGCCGTGAGCAGAACTGCACTTGTGAAGTGTACACGCCAGGAAATTCGATAATCGTCATCGCACTGTCACCCATGACACCTCAATTCAATCGAAAACTGCAGAAAATAAATAAATACTTAAATAAATCGATGTTTATTTTCTCTATTGTCAATACATCCCCCCTCCACACTAAAAAAGGGGGAAGCGGTGGTATACGAGAGCTGACAAGTGCGGCCCCGGTTAAGTTAAGCCCAACGGTTCACTAAAATCTCCCTCAATTGCAGTTTAGGTGTGTACGGAAGTATTAGTTTGTGTTCGCGGCCTGTGTGTGCGCTGCTTAATTTTTTTAATACAGCGGTGGGGAGTAGTGCTGCTTGCGTATAATATATGTAGAACATACTAGATTTTTGTTGACGTAAGACGGGCTGATTTTTGCTTTAGCCTTGCCATATACAAGTTTGATGTAAAAAATATGCATCTACACAGCTTGAATAACGTGACATTTGCCTCGCGACCTTCCCGATTCAGACTACAGCATCTCCGCCGGTGCGGTCGTAGTTTGCTTGGCGATTGTATCGCCGGGTATCGAGTCCCACCCAACTCTGGCATATACGGAGAGGTGGAGAAACCTTCGCCGCAAAACTTCTCACGCGGCACACGAATGCAGCAAGCACACTCAATGACGCTCATTTGTCTGGCTTTTGGTTCTGTTGACGCATGCAGTGTGTGCTCACGGCACGTCTCCGTACCCGCGTGGGAGGAGGCGGCGAACACAGCTGCCGCTTTCTCGCGCCCGCCGCGTGGAAGGCGTGCGCCCTGCAGCAAGTATACACGTCAGCGCGCTTGTTCGCCCGCAGCTGCGCCCCGTTTCGCGCCGCTTGTCGAGCTCATTTCGCGCCAACGTGCACGTTTGCGACAAGACGCGCTGCACCGGCAGCAGCCTCGCCTTTGTGTGCGGAGTTGAACGGCATGCGGTGGCGGAGGAAGAACAAAGCGAAACATATATGACCGACACGCTGCGAAGGCTCGTGCCGCCAGCCACGAATGACGCATGCTTTCAATAACGAATATGTGGGTCATGCGTGATACATTCGTCACGACCTTTCTTAGTACTTCTTGCTACATATAAATAAATAAATAAATAAATAATGATGAAAGAAATTTTCATCGTGTAAGAATGTTTATTTGAAGGATATGCCTGCATTAGTTGCTAGAGGCTTTAGTGTATGCAGCATTGCTAAGCGCAAGGTCGCAGTGCTGATGTCTGGCCACTGTGACCATATTTTAATGGGAGGGCGTATAAACAAACACCCGAGTACCTATATTCCGATGCAGCAGGGTCTCTTATACTGTCTCTTAGGCGACTGAAGGCTGCAAGCCTTAGAGGTGCTGCATAAAAGTCTGAAACGTCTCGTCAGAATCCGCCGAGCTGTTTGGCTAGTCGTGCCTCACTACGAACGTGTCGAGCCTCCTCTGGCGTTGCATAGTTCTTCGGTTTGCTTCACAACCCACTAGGCCAGCCGTCTCAAACACTGGGCCCGCGTGCGGCCCACGAACTTCTCGCCGGCGGCCCGATCCTTGCACACGACTGTGTCTTCATCTCACATTTCTTAAAGCGAAGGCGTTTTATTTCTTGGTCCGCCTTTCGTGACGTATTTCCATCCCTGATATGACGTCGTAAAACCAACACTACCTAATGAAAAAAAAAAAACATTAAAAGAAATGTCACAACTTTGCCGCAAAGGTGAAGCAATGAACGCTATAGCAACGAATTGGAAGGAAGGTCGCACGCCGAATAACAAGCGGATCGAAACGTGCCCCGCATTTCTCACGCACAAATGACGCACGAAACGTACTCACGTGCAGGTATACCGATGAAGGCGAATATGCGTCTCAGTTGTTACTGTGATGTGCCTAAAAAGCGCGCCCTTTTAGTAAATGGAGACTGTGAAACGATTGCTGGGAGCTTTGTGCGCCCGGTAACTACAACAGGAGTGTTCTTTAGTGAAAGCCCAACGCCCGCCAAGACATACGATCAGTGGCGTACCAACTCTTTCGCGAGGGGGGAGGCAGGATCCGCCCATGGCAAGTTATCTTTTTACCCACTTTTCTTTCTTCATATTTACGTTACGATTCGGTCTAATATCTTCCCTTATACTTTCCTTGGCATTATTGTCTGTTAGATCTCATTAATACTCTGTAAAACACGAAAAAACGAGCCCTTAAGTATACACTTCTTTCATATATATATATATACATACATACATACATACATACATTGTGAGCGGCACTCACTATGTACTTCATCTTCATCTGTATGACCAAACCATTCCAGTGATCATCATCGTATGTGACGCAAGCTGGCTCTCTGGCTCGTGCGTCTGGATTAAAAAGATAACCTGTTTACTGCCGTACAGGACGTGGTCTCAATATATATATATATATATATATATATATATATATATATATATATATATCGACGCAAGACAGACGTGATATTCAGGCCACGCGCGCAAGTTCGTGTGCCCTCCACAAGACCAGTGGCCCGATGATGAGCCAAGAAACGGCCGTGACGGCGCGCGCCTCCTCAGCACGGGATTTTGACGAAAAAGAAATGGGGCACCGCTCGAGGTCTGTTAAGAGATTGATTCCTTTTTTCGTCGGATAACCTGTTGGGAACGCTGCTACGTTTTCCTTTACTTTTCGGGACAAGTTAGCCCCAATAAATAGTTATTCTTAAACCATCTGGATTGTGCGTAACAATTCTGGTAGAGGTACTGGGTATGTGGCGAGTAGCTCCCGTCGGGGGTCATCCCACGACTGAATGACACCTTCATGGTTTTCCAACCACGTTCGTGCCTTCTCCTGCAAAGCGAAATAAACGCGGCGAAGCTTCCGTTCTTCGGTCCATCCGTTGCAGTTGGCGACGTGCTCAAAACCCTCCAGCCGATCCTCGGCGTCTTCATGATGATTGCCATGAAAAGGGCGTCCGTGGCTCATTGACAACTACGCACGTGGCAGCGGTTAGAGACGACATTTTGGTACTGTCACCGGAAACAGATGGAGACACTCTAGGCTCTGATGGCAGGGAAATTCCGGCGGCTCACCACGTAGACAACGGCTGGCGTAGTGATGAACTGGCGTGAGTTCGGTTAGTTCGAGTGGTCGTTGTTCCGGGCTGCTTCCTCGAAGTCCAACTGGGTTTGGTATCATTACCCGGCAAGCAAGGAACCAGCGCAACAATGAAAGCGTCGCAATGTATGTCGAATACATGTGCCGCTTATTTCGCCGGTCAACAAACTTCGGCACCTGATGCGTGGGGTGAAGCAGGATAATTTTGCTGGTTTGCTCCGATGCCTCCCACGGAACGTCGCTGAATTTCGCACCGAGGCGACAGCGGTCGAAAAGATTCTGCAACAGTGAGCGAGGCATATACAATCGGAATGTGAACGTCGCATCTGCGTGTAGACGCGGGTCAGCAGTCTTCGGGAATGGTATCGACGTGTTAGGAGAGCTCATCGATCGGTGGTTCGAGAAGAACGCCAGAAGCTCAACGGCAACCCCTCAACGGTCTCGTCGTTATTGGAAGTTGTTGGGAAAGAAGGGAGAAAGGCAGTCCGTGAGCAGCAGCCACAAGCACAGCCGGTTCAAGCGTCGGTTCCGATGCAGCCCGAAGTCCCGTACGCCGAGGTGCTGAGAGGCACCCCTGTATCTTCTTTCGTCGCCCCTGGACCCTATTTCACCGCAGCAACCACCCATCTACCGAAACATCCACTCGAGCCGTCTCGAGCCGAGACGAGGATCCAAAAAGCTGATATATGGCACACTCCTGATCGAATTCCACTGTGTAATCACTGCTGCGAAGCTCGTCTTCTTTAACAGATGTGTGAATATCACCGAGTAGGACTTCACGGTTTTCCCATAAACGCTGCTTGTACAAGGGATGGGGAACGACTTTTTGAAATCGAGGAGTACTTTTCAACGTGTCAAGGTACTCGCTCCTCGCAGGAGCATCAGTCTCGGTCGACAGCGCTACTGAGGCATCGGTCACCGAGTCTCACTTATGAAAATGAATTTTGAGAGTCTAATGTGCAGCTAATGCACACCTAATGAGTCATTAGATTGACAATAGACCTGCAAAGCCTAATGTCTTTTAGCATCAGGTGTGCAATAAAGACTGAGATGACAACATGCACCAGGATTTCTGATGATCAAAGTACGCAGATTTTCCAGTGCGTGTCCTAATGTCAAAACACATCACAATGAAAAAAATGCTTTAATCTTTTATAGCCAACAAAAACTCAATTTCTTACTACTGTTATGGCTGCGAGTCCACAGCGAACGTCCATGCCTCTGAAAAAGGCAATCTGTGTCAAGGCCAGCACGAGAGCCTGCCTGACGCGAACAACTCAACGGCGTCATCACGTGGCGGTGCCTTTCTGCCGCGCACGCACAGTGAGTCACCTCAGCCAGCGAGCCCGTCGAGCAAGCAATCGGTGCCTTCCTGTCTGGCGAGTCTGACGCAATGCGTGGCGACGTCACTCGTCCTTCGGTGCAGCCACGCGCAGCGCCGCGGCTCCAGATTCGATGAGAATGACGCGGCCCAGTGGCGACCCCATTGGAGGATTCTGACCTCACGACCAGCGGCGCTTCTGGTTGCACATTTGATTACTCAAAGAATCCACCAGGTGCATATAAAAAAAGCCCTGCGGCGCGGCGCGAGTAGTAGACCTATGTGTCAGAGAAGAGAGCTCGGCTATTCGAGTCTCTAAGCTGTCGGCCCCAGTGCCGAATTTGTAACACCTCTGTATATATGCTGTACATCACGTGCTGTACATAAACCTTGTTTAACTCACCGTCGTCTCATCCGCTCGTCTATCAGCTCTCCGCAGAAGCAGTCGCGAGCTGAGAAACCTACGCTACCAAACGGCTGGTGACCTTCCCGGCAGAGTTCGAAGCAGTGGCGCCTTCGGGACCGTGTTGGCATCGCCGTCTTTCGTAACACTACTAAATGTAATATTCGCGGGAATCCTAGATCCCAAAACCACTATATAATTATAAAGAACGCCGTAGTGTAGTGCTTCAGAAATTTCGTCGATCTGTGATTTCTTAACGTGCAGCTAAGTCTAATTCAAATACTTGCTGAGGCTCGACATTCACGTACATGTTGTCTTTCGGAAATCTAAAACACTAAACAGTTTGTATTCCCCTAGATTTTTCGATCATGTTTCAGTAAATATAACATTGGCATAAAGAGAATGTGTAAATCAGCTAGACAATAATAATAATAATAATAATAATAATAATAATAATAATAATAATAATAATAATAATAATAATAATAATAATAATAATAATAATAATAATAATAATAATAATAATAATCCAGGGTCTCTCATAGATTCACGTAAGACAACTCAGAGGCGATAGCCGTCTCTTTCTTTTTCCCAATCAGCCGATGTATTCATCCTGCCGCCCTTCAAAAACTTTCTGCAACTAATGTGGTTACGCATTGCCTCCCCGGTTAAAGACGCCGTTTTGCGTAGCCAATCAGCCAGCCAGCCAGCCAGGATTGGGTGCGATGTAATGACTTTATCATGCGACGCTATAATGACACGTCATCTTGTGGGGATTATTTTTTGCATGCATCTATTGTTTCCTACATTGCAGGTCGAGACGCTGCCAATGGTAAAATTTTTTTATTAATTAATGATATATTATTTACTGATTCGTGTAGCGTTCCCAGAAACAATTATAAGGTTGTTCAGGCGCATGTAAAAAACAAGAACAACAACAATTATTATTATTATTATTATTATTATTATTATTATTATTATTATTATTATTATTATTATTATTATTATTATTATTAATTATGATAAGATATTCGTGCCAGAAGTGCGATGTGGAGGCAAACTTTACTGGGGCATTCAGGGGTGCTTTGCACCACCTTGCGCGCATAAATTTTGAATATGTATTTAAAACTAACAAGCATAGTGTCCATCGCTTACGCTGAAGCGGTACCCCAAACAGTTGCATAGACGTGCCAATTTGCCATTTGCATGGAGGGGTATAGTTACATTAGCCGATCAGTGGACACCGATGATTGATTGATTTGTGCGGTTTAACGTCCCTAAACCACGTTACGATTATGAGAGACGCCGTAGTAGAGGGCTCCGGAAATTTTGACCACCTGGAGTTCTTTAACCAGATCTGAGCACACTGATCTACACCATTTGCAATCCGGCTGCATTTCCGTCTCCATTGGAAATGCAGCCGCCGCAGCCGGGATTCGATCCCGCGACCTGCGGGTAAGCAGCCGAGTACCTTAGCCACTAGACCACCGCGGCGGTGCTCAGTGGACACCGAGGGCAACACAGGGGATAAACTCATCGTATTGTTGTAGTGTTGTTATTGTTGTTGAATACGATAAACTCATCGTATTCTCTCTCCCTCTTCATCACGCCTTCGCTCTCCACCACCTACAGCGAAGGTGGGATGAAGAGGGAGAGAGAAGTTTTAATGAACATTCATGTCTCTCACCCCGCCACTGTTTTGCTGTCACAACGCTAGCTGTCACGCAGAGACAGCGGCGTAGGTTAAAAAAAAAAAAACAAGGGAGGGTATGGAAAGGAATCCCTTGTTGTTCTCGGAGAGAGGGGGAGGGAGCAGGCATACAGTCATATTGATCTATGTATGCCACGCCGAAAAAAAAAAAAGATTCGCCAGAAAGGCGCGGGGAGGGGGGAGGGGAGAAGGCAGAAGTGGGTAACGGACTTGGTGAGCCAGCCCTTGGCTACGCCAATGCATTGAGACGTAAAGGAACGGATACCCGGTCAGATACTTTTCTTCTCTGTAGAGCAGGAATGCATGCCACTCATTCTTTTCTGCACATGAACAACGCAAGCCGCAGCTGCAAAAGCATTGCCCTTGAGATCTGTACTTATTGACCTTGTGTTGCAGAGACTCAGAGATGACCATTGCTTTTGACATGAGTTGTGAAACCTTTTTTTGTTTTGCAAAACAAAATAAATACAACTGCGTAACTACATATATTGAAAACTAATAATTAAGAAAGCTTCATTTGGCTTGAAAAGTTATGAATACACTTGATTGTTATTTAAAATATTTGTATAGTGATAAGTTAGTGCTGCCACCTGCACACTTATTTTTGTTAAGACTGTAAATCAGCAGTTGCAACAGGCCTCGTTGTACTGCGGGCTCACTACCAGCTTCACGCAGGAACATGTGCTGCAAGTCCGCGGTTACATAATTGCCGTGTCGATAGATATAGCGCGCACTGTGTACTTATCCTCCATTAGAATTCGTCTACGGGATAGTTTCCGCGTGTCGGGAAGTTCTGCTGCATTGATCGAGTGGCGGACGATGACTCGCCGTACGTTGCCGCTGCAAACAGCCATATCGGACGCACGCCTTGTGTTCGCTCTGAAAAGTGACTTCTTCCTCCATTTATCGATTACTCGTATTGTTCGCGTGATTCAATGTCGAGTGTACTTCCGAAGACAATCCACGACCCCTGCTGTGACAAGCAGTGACTGATGTTATGTGAGATCGTGAACTTTTTGATGGGTGACTGAAGAGTGCTCAGCCAATGTTAAAACTTCGGTAAGTTGAAGAAAGTCGCTGAACTACGTAACTGGGTTACTTCATTGCGTGACAAATGGTATGCAGGAAGCGGTGGCCTGGTCGGCTTGTTGGCACAGCGAGGATGACGAACCAGAGACGCGATAGGCAGGTATGTTTTGAGCTATTTTATATCACCGTAAGAAACAGTCGCTGTGTGCGTTGATTGCATGTTTTAAAGATTAGCGTTGCGCTACGTGATCTATCCTTCAGTCATGCAAGCCTCTTGTCGTGCTGTTATTCTTTGGCTGTTTACTGCACCAGATTATCCTTTGATTCCTTGTCGCCCTATAAAAGTGTCTGCTTTTTAAACATACTGGTGTCGCGAGAGCAGCTCATGTTCACCCAACTCGATAGTTTGAGTGTTTTTACGCGCAAAACAATCACACGACTAGGCACATAGATAGAAAAACGCACAGCCCTGTCAAGCACACACGAAGGATGTTTTCGGGGCTGCGCTCCGAATCGTTGTGCCAAAAAGCTATGTAATTTCTCTGTGGTTAGAATTTCGCCCTAGCTGCCTTATAAATATTTTAAGAGAGCTAACTTGAAACATACGTATTTCAGTAATATACACTATGTGCTGAAACTAAGAGTAGTACACTCCTACCACTGCCTTGAAGATATGTCGATATCAAGTGTTGGTAGAAAAATATATGAATTCAATTTAGTTAATTATTCTAGTACATGACAGCCTTTGTTGCAATAGTTGTGTGAACTTTTCTTAGCTATATCAATCTTTGTTTTCTACTTGAAGCCTACCAGGTGCTCCATCACAAATAACTTACAATGTGCTCATAAATTATAATTGTTGCTTGATTGTGTGGGGCTTCAAGTTGTATTTTCGTGCTTTCTTTTTTTACATTAGTGTTGTACTGACATCGCCTACTTTTGTGTTATGAGGATGTAACCCTATGTGTAGCATTCAAGGATTTAGTATTTATTTTGTTTTGTGAGGCAGTAAATTAGAAGCAAAAAGATCTAATTTGTATGTTTTCAGATGTTGACAGAAAGTTTCAGAATATTAATATTTTTGCAAAGGGCTTCTGTAATAAAAGAACTCCTACAGATAGCTTGTGTGAACAAAAGTCAAACTACATGGAAATTAGCTTCAGAGTACCAACAGTTTGTTTCCTGAATAGCTTACATTTATGATGTAATTCAATATGTATGGCTCGCTGTTACACACTCCATGTGCACATAAACCATGCACTCTTTGCAAATATTGTTTTCATCATTTAGATCACCCATACACATGTGCATGCTCTGCGTAGTGTTATTACGTAGTTTTGTGAATGCAAAACATTCAGTGGCACTCTGTCAATTGTCAGCAAGAAGGGGCTAGTTCAATATTGCCTGTTTTGATTGTGCCATGATCCCTTTATTCAGGATTTATCCTTTAATGTATCAGTATACGTACACTTTGCTAAGACATGTTTGGTACTCGCTATCTATGTGTGATATAACGTTTGTTGTGTGTGAAAGTAATCTTTTGTGGTATCTTTTATGTAGTATCAGCAATGGCAGCTGTTCATGGCCCTGACACAGAGGACAGGCTGCAGTGCACGATTGGAGCGGTCTTCCCTGCAAGCCCTAACGAGCCTTAAGTGGTAGGCATTTCTTTTTGTTACCACAGAGTGATAGTTCGGACACATAGCACCTATTGAGGTATAGCATACACTGTCTTTTAGCTTAGGTGTGGGAAGCCTATGTCCTGAACTTAAGTGCAGTATTGCTTTGACATGGAACATGCATCATTTGGTTTGTAATTCTTGAACATGAAATGTTGTCAGAGCCAACGTTGTGACACTTGGAGGCGTCTTGATATTGGGAACAGCTTTTCCTTGTCACTGCTGTCTTGACCAAGGCAAGATTTTTTTGTTAAAGGGTTGCACAAGGGAAAACATTCAGCATTGTTTGTTAAACAATAGGTAATATTAGCTCAATATAACCCAAGGATGAGACCGATGCTTTTTAAACAAATGGGTTTTTGCAACGGAAGCACAAAACTTTACGGCGTGAGGCTCACCCTGTATTTTTTAGCTTGCTTCCGTTGCCAATTAACCATTTCATATAAAGTTAGGGCACGTGCTGCGTCCTCTCTCATGGTCTTTGTGTTACATTATGCTAATAATCACATAAGTTGGAAAGTTGGCTGCAGGGACATTTCCCCTTATAGGATTTGTTGGTGTTTTTAAGTTTCTTCCATTAACATATATTTTGTTGGACTGCCATGAAGCTGTGTGCAATGAAATCTTACTTATAATCATGTTTCGCTTATTGTCTTGCTGACTGCTTTTACATAAATGTTTTTTAGTGGAAATAAAGATTTCTTAAGTTCTTTTTTTTACAAGTCGAAGTGTCATTCATTTTTTAAAGCTATATAAAGGGACAGCAAACAACATTGAAGTCTACAAAATAATGAATTTAATAAGCACACTTTTCCTATGTGCACATTCTGCCACAAGAATTGGAAAATTCATGTTTAAGGAAGTTGCAGGGCTTGTTGTTTCAGCTCGTTTTCAAATTTTCACGTGGATGAGTAGATTTGTGGTATTTTTGTAGTTGTAGTGCAATCTTGTTTTAAGTAAACAACGTGCAACATGCAAGTACCTATTCCTTTCTAACAAAGCCTTCTCAGATAATCGTTACCCCTGAGAGTTTGATCATCTGAATTAGGGACAGCTTTTCTTGGGAGGCAGCACATTACTCATGTTTCGTCACATTGTTTCGAACATGTTTCCCACTAGAATCTAAGAAAATACCATGAATGGTTTATGTAACACAGCTCACAAGACATAAAGGCCTATCATACAGACAAGTGTAATCTGTGTGATAGTGCCTTGAATAGCCTTGTTGAACTGCAAAGTCAAATTGTTGAATGAATTCATGCTCTTCTGGAAGTACCGTACTCGCGGATTGAAACAAGACACTCGAAGTGTGTGCCGGTGGTACATGTGCTTTCGCTTTGTGGCTGCACGTAGAACCAATGTGTTGCGTTTGTGGTATAGAGCGATAGGGGGAAGACATATGGCGCAGGACTACTCTTTCCGATTGCCAAATTGTCGGGCTGTAGTTCACCACGTGTTACACTGCTAGGGCAGCGCTGCAAGGCTCACACACATTCGCATGTCGACTAAACTGGCTTGCCACTGCGCACCACTTTTATGCCACGCCAGCAGACGGCCCTCTCGTTCTGCGTGCCTTAGGCAACGCAGTACGCATGCTGTGAAGTAAGACGCAGGATTCAGTTAGTAGATTGCGCCTTGTGTGCGTTTGTAGACATGATAAACATCTGCACAAAAGCATGAAAAGTTTACTTCGTGTTTTCTGTCTCGAAAAAAAAGAAAATGTGTGGCATGCTTTACTTCATGCTACATGGAAATAATATCATGGCCTATTGTTGAATAAAAATGCGAGAAGCTCCTTGTTCTTCCATGGCGACAGCTCTACAAAATGCTTGCCACGCAGAATAGCTGCACTATTGATTGCTCGGGGCGGAGACAACAAAGTACTAAGTCATTTTTGATGCTGCATGGAAACAGCCCGTGGGCTGGTGCTTTTCTTTTTCGTCGTGACAAATGCTTGAAAAACTTTTTATGCTTTTGTGCAGCTATTTATCATGTCAAACGAGCCGCATTTCAGGCACGACATCTTAGCGGTGTATCCAATTTCTTACTTTCGCAGCCTACGTGCCCCATCGTCAAATGGCGCCGATCGAAAGCATTGTCTGCTTGCATCACAATATAACTGGTTTGCACCGTTCCCATCAATTCGGGCTGCATGCATGGAAAAATGCGCTAGCCTTGCAGCGCCACGCTGGCAGTTTGCACTTTGTTGAACTAAATGCCAACTCTATAGCGACGAATGAGTAAGCCTGCTCCGTAGCTGTTTTTGCCCTCACTCTATACAACAGTTTGTGACATCCTGGTTCCGCAGTACCCATGAGCGGCGAGCACATTGCATTGGCAGGCATACGCTACGAATGTCCTGTTCAATTCCGTCAGTACTGTACGTATATTTTGACCATACTGGGCATGTTGGTACATATTGGAGGAAATAGGAGTGCAAGCAAATACAAGGACTGCTGCATCCATTATTCTTTCTGTGTCGGCGTCTTAGCTCATGATGCTATTCACTCCTGAGGGTACATTTTTTCCTCGCTAAGCTCATACATACACTCCAGATTGTATTATTTCTGTGACGTGTGGGTTCGGGCGATATTTTTGGCATCTGCATGGTCTAAAATAGTCATGAGTTCAATACTGTGCTCTTTCCTTAAATACTTGATTAACGCAAGTGTTTGGTCGGGTTGGTAATTCATCAACTAGAAACTTTTCTAAGGTACGGCAAAATATCAACAGAGAAAAGCGCGATGACACAAAGTAGTGCTAGTTCGTGTTGCCGCCCTTATGATTGTGTGTTTTTCCTGCTGTTGAAATTTTCTTGGAAAGAGTTTCCAATCCTTATCCTATCAAAACGTGTCCAGCAAGTGCAACACACCCCAGTGTGGATTCTTGTGCTTGTTATCATGACCAGCGGTCAATTTCATAATTTGCAATACTGGCTAGTGACATGGGCATTTGTGCACTCTAAAGCATGGAGATAGGTAAAATATTTCCTTTTTATAAAACTTTGGTCACCTCTTCAAGGTAACAAAAATAATGTATTTTTAGCATTAAATAATATGAAAAAGTAATCAAGGGTACAAAAATGTTTTGCTTGCTTCCTCCAATCTGTTGTTTGTAGAAAGATTTGTAGAAACGACCTGTAACGTGTTACAACACGCATATCTGTGTAATATACTGTAGGTTACAAATAGCATAATTTTTAATTGTTTTCACTGGATTTGTGTAGCTGTATTACCTAGACGTAGCTCTACATTTCATGTGCCTGTTTGTTGCTCAATTTCACCTTGCACATAGGCGTGCGCATAGGAGTGGGGGGCAGCCCCCTCTCTCACAACTTGTTACCTAAGACGGGGCTTCAAAATTGGAAGCTTACTTAACTAAGTAAGGGGGAGTGCCGTGGTGAACCTCCCTGCCACCCAAGTGTAGGGAAACCCTGCACACGCCTATGACTTTGCACCTCTGAGCATGAGCCCTCAATAGTTCTCAGTTAAAGAGGGATTTTAACGTGGAAGTTTCGTGTGTAAAACAAAGTTGTGGAATAGACCCACTGTTGCATGCCGTAGTCATGCATTTGGTGCCATTTGAATTGTGAAAGGAGGTTATTCTGCAATATTGCCTTATAGAAGCTGACTCAGCTGATTACTCTGTTCGTGATAGCTGGCTTCTCTCCAATTACTGATATATCAGCAGCCTTTGAACTGATATGTAGTGATTAGTTTTTTTTTTCAACGCAGCATGAAGTCAAGGCTATGTGGTTCGACATTGAATCCAGGGATTATTTAATATAACTGATAAATATATATCACTATTTAGAAAAGGCATGACTTATCAATTGCAATGTCTATTCATGTGCTGCGCTAAATTGTATGGTTCAGTTTCTTCTAAGTTTTAATGTTCTCTCTTGCAGGACAGCAGTGGTGCCACCACGATGGGGCTACAAGAGACCCTATCATCACTGCAAAGTTGAAAATTGAATACAAATGCAGTTATTCCTCGAAATGTCTCATTTGGTGTTTCTTTGTTTGTTTGTAATATAAAAACAGCACTTTGCAAGAATTGTAAACAAGGACGAACTAGCTCCATTTATTGTCCTATCGGAACTGAATTCTTGACAATGTAATGCGTGTTTCCAAATGTAGGCATTATATACTTGCAGCATTATTTATCGGCCTCGAAAGATTCTGACATGTAAAAAACAATGATCTGTTTGTTGCTCGAATGATCTGATGGTATTTTTTTTACAATCCTGTAATTGTGTGCACACTTCATATGAATAATGAAGCGATTATTGATCCGCTTTTCCGATAATGTTCTGTTGATGGCATAGGGCATTAGTCTACAATTGACGTTTGATGTCAACCTAATGCATATGCTCGATGGCACTTCACTAGACAACGGCCATCAGAAACTCTGATTCAGGACTCTATAGACTAACGCTAGCCAATGGTCATCAGAAACTCTCATGTCGGGCCTCTATAGACTTATGCTAGACTATAGTCATCAGAAACTCTAATGTCATAACTCTATAGACTAACGGTGGCCAATTACTACTGACATTGAGGTACGCATTAGGAAACGATTTAGACTGACATTAGACAGTGTAATGATTGTGATGTCGAATGACTTAGCCTGTTTATAAAAGTACTATAAATTTTTTCGTAAGGCTGCGCCCATCTTAAAACTCTCAAAGGCGACTTAAAACTCTCAAAGGCTTCGGAAAAACTAGAATCGGCGACTTGCGGAGGTAAGGCCGCTGCCGACTTGAAAGAAAACAACCTCTAGTGCCGATTTCCAAATGTGATGATGGACACGAAACTGTGCGGAAACGGTAACGTCCCTTCTAATTGTCAGTACTTAAAGACGGCTACGAAACGAATGCTTGGTAGACACAGCGCAGACTATTCCGTCATGAGTAGGCGACTTGCCAGAATGCTGAAAAAAAGTACTGACCCCTTGGATAGGACCGTAAGTGCGAACCGCCGGGGGACACCGTAACGATCCGGCAGGCAAGTGTATAGAGTCGGAATACGTGGCTTCACCTACGTCACCAGTTTCATTGTCCAATCGGAGTGTTCAAGAGATGTTTTATTGGAGTGGACTTGTTGCAGGCCAACGGCGCAGTGATAAACTTGCAGCAAAACGTGCGTCTCGTTCTCGACAAAACACGTCATCGCGACATTCGAGAGTGAAAAACGATTCGATGCGCTCCTGATAGCGGGCGACGATGTAACAGTACCTCCAAAGATCCATCATCATCGTTGTCACCGTAAGAAGCAATGCATACAACGACCATGAAGAAATG